>JACXGK010000414.1:0-113963 GCA_016801125.1 Novumbra hubbsi
TCCCCAGTCAGAGCAGCTGCAATCAGTTGACTCTGATTGGGGAGCCTACTTAGGTTAGTTTTACAGCCACACCCGGTGTGGTTTATTGTTTGTGAATGTCTCAACAGCTCACGGTTTGTCTTTGTTTAATCCTATGTCGAGTGGATACGCTACATGTTCTTTGTAAGCTATTTAAGTTCTGTTTTGTTGTTTATCACAGTGACAATCATCAAGATGGGGGGGCCATATGGCGGCCAGAATTATAACAGAGGGGCCGACATCTGCAAGAAGGGGTCCATTGACAGATCTTGTTAAATCTCGGTGTTTAAGATACGATCAAAAAGAAAGTACCGAATGTGATCAACCAGAGATAAGTCAATAAAGAAATGGTGGAGTCAGGAACAAAAGGCCAAATGTTCATCATGAACAGTTTCATCATGATATATGGAGAGAGGGAATGAGCCCCGTGGAGATAAAAGATATCCAGGAAAAAACGCTGCTAGCTCTATTCAAATGAAAGTTAAACGTCCACTAAACGCCCCTTTAACCAGCGCAGGGAATCAAGTGCTGTATTTTGTTTAGCACAACGGTTGCCAACACCCTGACAACACTCTGGCATAGACACTATAAAAACGTATCTTTATTCACTTTCCCAAAAACCGACCCAGGCACAAATGGATTTCATCTGAATAAAGCCATGGCGAGCAGGCAAAAGATTTTACAGAAATGTGTCCTTTCCTGACAGGTTTACACTCTTCCATCAGGTTTAGCCATTATTATTTAGACTGGCCCAAGTAGTTAGAGATGTAACTCGAGATCTAAATACATCAGCAAAAGCATTGACGGCTAGCAGAGCCTGATGCATGTATATTTTATCTCACTGTCGGCAAGGATTCACTGTTGTTGCTGTTTTTTGTGCTGTTAATTTGGTGAATATTGCTGGACTTCTTGTCTGCTCAAACTCAAACATTCCTAAAATAATTAACGCCACCATCATTGACCATTACTATCTGTAACTTCCTTCAGGAAAAGGCCTGTTATTATGAAAATACACAATAATCAGTGCATTTCTACCAGAGCTACCCTTGTTTATGAATGGTAACATTTTACATCCGATAATCTCCTTTATATAGCTTGCACCAAAAACATTAGAATATCAGTATCTCAGGGGAAAATCTAGAACATGGCAATGGATTGCACAGCGATTAAATATTTCCTGGAATATGCACAAAACAAAATGACTAGCTAGCTACGTCTCTGAAACAGTGACGCTTGCGTTGCAAAAAATCCCACATGTCACATCTCGCATGTCTTCTTGTTTAAGAGAGGGTTTTTTAGCGGACAGCCTTTGCATTGCCTTGGGGGTGATGTTATTCAGAAAATGTGACAGAAGTGTTAATGTTATACAACTGGAGGTCAATGGAAAGGTGACTGTTTCTAGGTTAGGTCAGTTTCATTCATCTGTGAAAATTCTGAGCTTCCATGACACAGGGGTTCATAAATTATGTGGAGAAGAAACAGTTAATCAGCACATAAAAATATGTTTTTAATCTAACATGTGAAAGCGTGGATGTTCAATGGACATAGTCCCAGACATAATACATTCATGGTCTACTGCCAGTATATTGCAATATTTATGTATTTCTTAATAATGGTACAATATGTATGTGTGTGACATGTTTGTTTTCATGGATATTCCACCTATTATTTTCTCAGTGAGATGTCATTGCACCAACCCTGAGATCCTCCAGTCATCGGTTAGCAACACAAGAGGCAGTCTACACCGGTCACGCACACCCTTGTTTGCTCCTTTGCAACGCAGCCAAGCGAGCGAGGAGCCGTCTGTCCGTCACGACTCGGCAGCGGAGGAATGACGGGTGTTTTGGGTTAATAAACCTCGCCATGCCGCTGGTGGCTAACGCTGAAAGCGGCACGGCCTTGAAGCGAACTGAAGGCGGGGAGGAAAGCTCGCGGCGTCTCCCAGGAAGCGTCCACAGCCGGGGAGACCGCGTGCGTACTACGAGGCCAAAGAGGGTCACGCATCCAGCTAACGCAACGTAAATGTGATACCGGCGATGGAGCTTTCGTCCGTCGTCCCCTCAACTGAGGAATACTTTCGACAATGTCAGATTTCCTTTTTTGTTCTGAAACAACCTGATAATAAATAATATAATACCGCACAGATACGTGAAACGAAAAGGCCGGGTTTTGCTTTAGAACCTTATTCTAGGCTGTCTATTCTTTCGGCGCGGTAAATGGCAGGTACCTAGTAACCACTGATGTTCATATTTTTTTCATGCACCCCGCGTTTACACCCGCAGACTATGAGCTTATGATCTGTTTTAGACACATGACCGCAAAAGGTTTATTTCCTACTGTCCTGGTAGCGCGTTGTAGCTGAGTGTTTTAAATATATATGTATGGAAGACGGGGAGAGTGTCGGGGTGTGTGTGTGTGTGTGTGTGGGGGGGGGGGTGATGGAACATTGCATAAATAGAGAGTTAAGCTTTCACCAACACATATACACACCGTGTCCTCACAACCCTTCCTATCAACTTAAGTGTTCACACACACGCCTTGTCCTCACACACCTTCCTTCCTCCTTAAGTGTTCACACACACACACACACACACCATGTCCTCACACACCTTCCTTCCTCCTTAAGTGTTCACACACACACACATTCACACCATGTCCTCACACACCTTCCTTCCTCCTTATGTGTTCACACACACATGTACACACCTTGTCCACACACCTTACTAACAACTTAAGCGTTCACAGACTCGTATATACACACCTTGTCCTCACACCCCTTTTTTTTTGCCCTAAGCGTTCACACACACACACGTACACACCTTGTCCTCACACCCCTTCCTTCCTCCTTAAGCGTTCACACACAGACATTTCCTTCAGAATTAATGGACATGAACGAAGAGATGCCGAAAAAAAAAAGAAATTCTCTCCCCTGATTAAATGGATGCTATGCTTTATGAGGACAACACTTCTAGCTATATGTATACAACGAGTGTGTGTGTGTTCGTAGGAATAGTTTTAACTGCAGAAAAGCAGACAATAAGTGTTTAGGTTAAACATAGTAACTGGGGTTGGGTTACACATTATGGGTTAGGTTTAGGGATAAGGTTACAATATTGATCTTTAAGGTCCGTCAATGTTGATGTCACCATTTCTATGGCTGAAGACGTGTGTGGGTGTGGGTGTGTGATTGTGTGTAAAGAGGCGTTGTAGAAAAGAAGAATTAGGTTTTATTGCACTGAGCGTGAATGACTGAAAGATGATTTTCATGAAGTAAGACTGTTCTATTCAGCCGAGAAAGCTACGAGAGAAGCATGATAGAAAGGCTTCTAATTCATTCTCCTGTAATTCTTTTGTTCATTCCTTTGAACCGCAGTTGAGCCGTACTTAGAAGCCTAATTGCCGGAATGTTACATTCTAAAGTTCTTCTGGGTCAGTCACGGATAAGCCAGCGCTTTAATACACCGCCCAAAAAAATAAAAACTAGACAAATTTAATTAGCCGCCGCATCAATGCAATAAGCATGACACACAAAAACAGGCAATGGATTCCCTTCTTTCGGCGTGACTGGCAGGCCCAGGTTATTCCCATGCTAACCTCAATCTGACCTATTGTACGGAAGACGTGCGTTCGGCAGGTGTCAGAAATAAAGCATTGGGAGTTCATTTTCGGTGACAGTTTGACATTGCTTGCCATTCTATGACTCGCGCCCCCCCCCGCACCTCCACACACAGGCACCGGGTTATATATGCGGAGTATAGCATTCAGCCAAGGAGATCCTTCCATGCTTTACATACATTTGGTTAAACGCGGGGCACAGGACTGACCAGGTCTGGTACACCTAAGGCCTTGCATTATTTATGGACCCTTTTTAAATTCATTAAAGTATTTTAGCCCTGCCCGAGACTCGTCATTATCGACCGACTCTACTGTAATTGCGGATTTGAGCGCTCAAAGATTTTCTGCCTGCCGATTAAGGATGTTAGCCAGTCAACTAGCATTGTGTGAGACTTGGGACTGGCTACTGCAACTAACGTATGCTAATTGCAACCGGTGAACCTAGAAAACCACTGCAGATTTTCACCATGAACTAGTCCAGGTCCAGAAAGCTTTTCTTTCCTCACCACCTCCCACTCCCACGGAAAGAGACATGATTAAAAGAATATATATGTTTTAACAGGACTTGACCACTGGGTTTTTTAACGTGGTAAAACATTTTGTCTACAAGTTCTGTGGAATGGAAACAATTCATTTTTGTTCTCACATCCTTGACGATGTGCGTTACAACCCATATACAGTATTATAGTGCCATATTACTATGACTGGACTATGGTTGATTTATAAAATGTGATATTCTTTCATTAGTTTAGTTTTTGGTCGATGAGTAGGGTCAATTATGTTGACTAACACCACAATCAATGCTTTGCACTGCTTGGCAAGTTGTCAATGGTTCCGGGAGGACAGCATACGAAAGGGCCACCTAAATATGGTCCATTGGCTTGGCGATGGGGAGTCTACGGTGATGTCTATAGACTATGGTCACAATGTTGCTGCACCCAAATGCCACCCCTTTTGCCATACGCTACTAGCGAAAGGAGTGCACTACATAGGGAACTTGGGTCCATTTGGAATGCAAATATTCACAACGGCAGATGGCGAGAGATGACCCAATACCGCTATCCAATCTGTGGCTGTTATCTAAGGCGGGCCAACTCTCTATTGGAAAACCTAGATGCCTCTTTCATTATATTACTCATTATATATGGACCTATGTGCCTCTGTGTATGTTTGTGTGTGTGTGTGTGTGTGTGTTTGTTTCAGTTTGAGGAAAAACATAGTTGTTGAAATGGGGAGTTAAAAAGCCTTCAATTATATTGTTATTAAACAGTTTTGCATGCTTCGGATCAGTAATATGAAGCTTTCATCAATTTGGAAAGACGAGAGAACAAATAGAATAGAAATGCAAATGGAAATTAGGTTACATCGTGTGTGCCTACATCTCCACGAATGGGATGAAATGTTCTTTCAGTTTTACAACCACATCATTTTAGTTTACACAACAAGCTAAAAAAAGACTTGGAACTCAAGAAATAAATGTTGAAGATGAGAATACTGAAAAGCGACCCCGTTATACTGTTAGAAATGAGTTCTTTCAAAGACATTTATTACTCTGACCAAATTAGAATTCCCATTGAGACAAATGATTTTCAGGGCTTCATCTCCCACGTCAATGTATTATAACAGTACATCCCAATCAACACGGGATAACAATGAGAGTGAGAAAGGTCACCCATTTTGCGTCGTATTGAGGGCCTCCGTCGAGTTCAACAGCTTCTCCTTGATCCAATATTGGGCGTTTCTTTTTTTTCCCCTTCATTCGAGGTATCATGTACTTATCTGCACATCCATTGCAGTGAGGGACATCTTCACCCTCGCTTTGGTCTTGGGACTAGAGCACAAAATCTTCGCTTGGGGGTAACTGGCTGGAGCTATCTTTAGTTCACGGACCAGGCGTTTTTTCTGTCCCACGTATCCTCCAGCCGGACGCACATGCTTGCGCTTTTAATTACTTGTTCGAGCCTGAGGCTCACCAGGCAAAATAACGATCTTCACGGATGGATGGAGCTTATTTCAAAACTGAGGTTGGCAGTTGTGTTCTGTCTTTTTTTTCCCATAACTTGGAAATGTTATGTTTTCAGTTGGCCTGCAGAACAGGTCATTTGCTGCCGTTTGCCCCCGACTTCAGGGCTAGGAAAGATCAACGCTGACCCCTCACACACCCCCGGTCACCCGCTGTTCCCCGAAAGCCTCCTCCAGCAGCCGGGGAAACCGCAGGTCAATAATGACCAATAGGTCCTGCTACCTAAATGGTTTCTATATCCATCCTCGGCAGCAACAGCCACCTGTCCAGTGAAGACTAGAAGAGGAATATATGCTCACCACAACGTTACCTCAAAGGGGGTTATTTACGCCATAGATTGTTTTTGGAAAAGGGTCTCTAACAATAATCGAGCCGCCATATTGATTTGTCACGTAGTCTTGCTCACGTGCCCCCAGAACCTTTTTTGGGGCGAACGGTGCCCCAGGAGGTCCCCCCCCCCCCTCCTTATCATTGGATAAGGAAAACAGGAAAAGAATCGATGAAACCGGCGTAAGAGGGATGTGGTCCTGCAGGATGTTTTTGTGGCACATCTATCTTCTTGTTGTTATGTTATAGACCATAAGAAAGAAGGATTTCTGGTTTCAGAAGTGAGAATTGTTCATTTAGGGGGGGGGAAACTGGTGCCGGTGCTGTAATATCCTCCTGAGCCCCGGCCATTTATTTTTGAGGGCATTTTCCTTATTAGGAAGTTCCTGACGTCCAATACCGAGGACATATTATATGAACCAAATTAATATAACATTGAAAACACATTCGAGCGACGTTTTTCCCGCTGGGTCTCAAGAGAATATTACAAAATGCATTTGTGTTTTGTTTTAAGGTGGGGTTTTTTGTGGGGTTTTTCTCCATATCTGCACTCGGCGGGATTTTAAACACTTGGACATCTAAATTATTTCTTGAATTTAATTTAAGAGGGAAACTCCTTTTCTCAGCTTTGTCCTCAATGGTACTTACTACATATAAGCATTGGTATTGCTTATGTGTGAGCTTGTTTAGTTAAACCATTGCCTAGGGCATAAATCACATTAAAGTAAAATATTAAAGCAAAAAATGAGTCCACCTCTGGGCATTGATAGACTTTATGTGTCGCACGCCTATAAAGTTATGTGCTGCCTACTGCAGATCTCCGAGAAGAAGAACCAGAAATCTGCACACCTAAGGTGTTCTAGAAGTCCCGTCCGGAATACATTTGTACTCGTTTTTCAAAATAAGGAGGAGCATAGAGCATACTGCTGCTGTACTACCACATCGCCAAAGTTACGTAAGAGCGAAAGAGAGAATAAACCCAGCTCAAAACTTTTTAACCCCCCCCTCCCCCACATTCCATTTCCGCCCATTTCTATTTCCATAGCTTTGGAATTAATTGAAGTATTTTAACTGGGCCGGAGTACAGAAGGAAAAGAAGAAAGAGACATTCTCGAGAAACAAAACCCCAGATCCACTGGTGAGGGCAGAGGGCCCGGGCCCAAAAACAGAATCTTAAATTCTAAAATCCCATATGTGGCGGGGGAACGTTGCCAATGCTTTACATTCTGGTTGAGCTCTTAATGACTGAAGGGATGACCTGATTATTCATTTAAGTGAAGCAAGCTGCCCGCACTTATCGCCAGTCTGAGTCAAGAAAGGATGATTTATGGATCTATAAAAGCCCTCAGCCAGGGTGGCGGTTCCCCCCAGGCCAGGTGAAGGGGGACATGCCTGGGCAGTAACAACTACTCCGGGGCGATCTGGATGGTTGCCTTGAAGGCCTGTTGCTTGCCCCCTCTGTACCTTAAGTGCCATTTCTCGCCGGTGGCCGAGCTACCTCGCTTTGAATATGAGAGACAAGACTGACAAAGATGAGAATGGGGAAAAAGACGAATGGAAATGAATATGCAGGGGCAAACCAAGACATCCAGACCCGACTGGGAGATTGACGGAGGTATGTTTTTAGGGACTTCCTTTCTCAAGGGAATGGAGTGAAAGAAGGCGTGTCAATTAGTTCAGCACTCTTTATCATATAGACTCATAATTTGGCTTTAGCGTTGCGGTCGGAAAATCTACCGTGGTCTGCCCAAAGATGTCCTTGCCTGCTGCTCTCTCATGGAGTTCAGCGGCGAATAGGTCATCTGGGTCATAGGTCATGTAAAAAAAAAACGGGTCCACATATTGCAAAGAGTTCTAAAATAATACATTTCAAGAGTAAAATAATAAAAAGGAATGTAACTCAACATAACGTAGAGCAGATTTGGTGTGTCGAACCCCTTCTCATTTGATATGTCGAATCAAGTCATCAAAGTTATTTTGTTCTGAACAAACAGTACACAGCGACAGAACGACTGATATTAAACTGAGGAACACACTAACTGGAAACAGCCTGGCCAATGACAGACAATCCTGGCTGACCAGAGAGGACAGACTGTACTTTCCAAGAGAGGACAGATTGCACCATAGAGGTACAGACAGAACTATGTATATTTCCTATTACACTGTTTCAAATACTCAGACCTAAAATAATATATATATATATAGTGACCTCCAGACTTATCAATGCAATAGCCAAACAAATACAGATCATTTGAGTGTGAGATTGTGTGACAGTTGTGAAGGTCAACAACCTTTTGTCTCATTTCATTTGTGTGTTATCCGGTCTGGCCCGGAGAACACACAAGAGTTTATCCTGTGTGTCACCAAATATTTATACCCCAGTGAAACAAGAATTCATTGATGTAAATGTTTACTCAATTTAAGGTTAGACTGAAAAGGGGGTTCCAATAATTATGGAGGGCATTGTATTCAGTGTCTTTGCAAACCATTTAAACCTGTTCACTTTCTCCACATTTTGTTTTTGGACTTATTTATAATTGATGAAATCATCTTTGCCTCTTGCCAAAAAGTAAAGAGAAAACCATAAAAAGTAAATACAGAAATAGTGTCTACCATTTTGGTGGGTTTTGCTTTGCATTTAATGCTTTATAGTTTTTCAACTATTAGCTAACTATTTTTTTACTTTTTTACTAAGAAAGAACTAGCGATAATTACAGATTTGGCTACAGTACATACCGGCTACAAACCCAGGTGAAAGGACAGACGGTTCTTAAAGAAACAGGGGTTTTGTCTTCTCTCCATGTCCACTAGCAAAAGATGCAGGTAGATCTTCTTCTCATCCGTCTCCGGTACGAGTGAGCTGCCGTGCAACGGTGTGCGCTACCGTACAAAGGCTACCGAAAGGGGAGGAGCAAATGGACAGACAGAAACAAATGGGAAAGAGAGAGAGCGAGAGGAAAGAGTGCGTGATATTCAAGTGGTCATTCAGAGAGACGGAAAGTCTCCGGTCAGGGAGACAGAGAAATACTGTTGCTTTTTAAGAACATGTAATGCTGTACTCCCACCGAGCACCTCGTTCGAAATTGTGGAACAACACATAGAAGTACTCTTTACATCTATGACATTATTTTGAAAAGAGGCAGGGAGAAGAGAACGTGGAGCCATAGGAAATGCAGTACGAATGGATGAAACCCGGCACTTGTTAGCTTGTAAACTCCACACATTTGACTATATACGTTTTAACAACATCAAGGAGTCTTCAACACGACACGACCAAATGACCCGAAAACACCAACAGATATTGCACTCTCAATATTGGTTATGAAGGGTTACAGTATACGACGGTTTTCCTATAACTCATATCATACAAGCTCTTCGGCATTAGAGGACCTTGGAACCCTTGAACCATGAAAGTACAGTTAATTGAGAAGGGATTACAGACTTGCCATCAAGGCATTGGAAGTGTTACAAAGGCATATACACCATCGCTGGCAGTCAATTTAAATTACGTAGATAGATATGGACTGATTATTATTGATGCTTAGCAGGTTTGTAGAAAGTACTTCCTGGTGACTTAACTCTATATGTGTGTGTGTGTGTATGGAAGGGGGGAGAGGTTGTTCCCTATAACCACATTTTTTTTTTTTACAGGTTAAGGTTAGGGCTATAGTTGGTTCAGGCGCAAAGATTAAGTTAGTGGGGTGAGGGTTACGGTTTGGTTTAGGCTTAGAGGGTTATGGAAAACGCAGAATTGTTTTTCCTGTCCCTGTGACAGAATCTCCCCCATCCTCAACGTCAGCATCAATAGGAGAAGGGCAAAAACTGAGATTAGCCTCTTAGGTGAACTTAACTGTCACAGTTACCGCGCGTAGTACGTCTACAACGACGCAGTGCATGTGGGTCATGCAGACGGAGAGGCTGCGGTGTCTCCGTCGGTGTTCGGCAGCCTACACCGGACAGAAATAAAGCTGAATCATCCACGCCACAAGCAACATGTGGAGAACATCACATTTGAATGGGTTATATTTCCGCAGCCCTGACCCGAATCGGATTTCCAAGAGTAAATGGGCGCCTGAAAGACTCTGCCAATCTGAGCACACGGGCACCTATGAATGTACCCCTTTCATAGCTCTGAAAGACGTTTAGGCGATACTGACGGTGCCTCACATCCTGTGACTCATCATGAACAGGAATAAATAACCGTATTAATGCAATAGCCGAACAAAAAGATGGGATTGGAGTGCAGATTAACATGTTCAGAGGATCACTCGCAGCATGATCACATAAGCCCGGTCGAGGTGTATCTCCGTCTGCACGTTAGCGTGTGAGTGTATGTATGTGTGTATGTACGTGGCATCGCTATACCTACCTGCCAGTGTGTCAGTGGGCACATTCCGACGAGAGTGTGTGTATTTAAAGAGGGCACGAATCGAGGAACAAAAACGCACACTTTTCTTTTTGCGTCTTGACTGAGTCACAACGTTTCGGTAAAGGCTCTGAGTCATTTCCTGTTTCTAAAGCCACCAATGCAAATGCCTTTTCAAATCCCCCCAGCTTGATTTCTCCCTCAATGTGTTTGGCGTTGCTGGTTATAAATATGAACAAGAGAAGCAGCTTATTATGTCAAACAATTGAAGGGAGTGACTGTGGCTGATGATCCAAGGTTTTTTTTCATATCTGCAGTCCACCGGAACAAATTATACCGTTTCCAGAAGCTTCTGCGCAGGTGCAGTCTAATTCTGAAAGTTTATTCTCTAGAGCTGTGAAATAGCTAGAAAGTGTAATACAATTCAATTCAATCTAAATAAATATCTTTAAAATCAAATTGCAATTTCATTATATCTAACATCATTAAACATAATGTAGTATAACATTATTGTAAGATAAAACACAATCACAATCATTAATGATACATCTTCAAGTTATAGATGAAACATCCATGCAGTCTAATTTTATCCTTTCCTGACATGTTATCCAAGTACTAAGTGTGTCAAATGTCAGAATAATAAGAATTATTTATTTCAGCTTGTATTTCTTTCATTACATTCCCAGTGGGTCAGAATATAACATACACTTAATTAGTTTTTGATAGCATTGCCAATAATAACTAAGGTCAACCATTTTGAGTAAGCTACACACACAAATTTGAGTGAATTTTGGCCCATTCCTCCTGACAGAACTGGTGTGACAGAGCCAGGTTTGTAGGCATTTGGTTTCATCAGACCAGATGATATTTCTCCAAAAAGTACGATCTTTGTCCCCATTTGCAGTTTCAAACCATAGTCTGGCTTTTTTTAATGGCGTTTTTTGTGCTATGGCTTATTCCTTGCTGAATGGTCTTTCATGATATGTCAATATAGAACTCGTTTTACTGCACTTTTGAACCTGTTTCCTCCAGCATCTTCACAAGGTCCTTTGCTGTTGTTCTGGGATTGATTTGCACTTTTCGCAACAGAGCATGTTCATCTCTAGGAGACAGAATGCGCCTCCTTCCTAAGCGATATGACAGCTGCGTGGTCCCCTGGTGTTTATACTCGATTCTATTGTTTGTACAGATGAACGTGGTACCTTCAGGCGTTTGGAAATTGATGCCAAAAATGAACCAGACATGTGGAGGTCTAAAATAAACGTCTGAGGTCGTAGACTTTCCCATGATGCCAAGCGAAGATGCAGTTTGAAGGTAGGCCTAGAAATACATCCACGGGTACACCTCCAATTGACACATATTATGTACATTCGCCAGAAGAAGCGTGCAGACATGACATACTTCTGGCATTTTCCAAGCTGTTTATTCGCACAGTCAACTTAATGTATATAAGCTTCTGGTCAGATGGAATTGTGATATAGATTATTAGAAGTTAAATAAAATGTCTGTAACAATTGTTGGAAAATGTACTTGGGTCATGCACAAAGTAGATTTTCCAAAACTACAGTCTATTAATATAAAATCTGTAGTGCGGTAAAACAAATATGTTTTAATTACTATAACTTAAATGTACAGTATGTGAACTTCAATCAACTTCAGCTAACCAGCAGGAAAATAAGCTGCAATGCAAACAGTCCACACCAGAGCTTGATGGAGGACACATTTGGAAAAGCCACAGTCCTGTCTTAGAGCTGCGGTTTTGGAGAAATACATTATGTGTGAGGAAGTCTTTTAAGTTCTAAAGAGGTACTTTAGAAAACCAGGAAATATGTGTTGACTGAATTTTTTATTAGCTAGAAGAAATCCTCTGAAACCTTGTGGATTAATTGAAATCATGCAGTATGACCTTAAAATGGTATACGCAATTACCTAATTGCACTTTAATGGTAGTATACATTTCTTTCCAAAGGGGATGGAAATAGGCCCAATAGCGCACATTTTTATCTCAGTCAGCCCTCTAACAACTGTACAATTGCTTGGTCTGGGTTAGAACGCAAAGTACAAACTAGCCATTTGGGAGTTTCATCAAGCCTGGATAACTGGACTCTTTAGTGACATTACGTTGTATGCATAAAGTGCTTTTTGGAAAATATGTCATTATAAGGAAATTGGCATATTTGTGGTAAATTGATTGGACATGACTTACAAAGGCCCTCGTCTGTCTATATGAGGCCCCACACTTTACAATGCATGTCTAAGCACAAAAAAAATACAAATGCAAGTAAAATGTCCTCTAAGATTTCCTCTAATTTTGTCCAAGCATATAACTGGGGAAGGTAATACCAAATGTTGCTGAAGCGTTTCAAGTTCCCAGGAAGATAGTGGGCTCCGACAATGTGAATTTTGGAACCACCAACCATCTACATAGTTCTGTCCGTTCAGCCAAACTAGCTAACTAGAAAAGAATGGCCTCGGTCAAGAAGGTTACCCAACAGCCACGCATATAGAGCGTCAGAGTTCCTCTGTGGGGATGCCTGCCAGAAGCAAATCCGAATGAGC
This sequence comes from Novumbra hubbsi, assembly GCA_016801125.1. Taxonomy (NCBI): domain Eukaryota; kingdom Metazoa; phylum Chordata; class Actinopteri; order Esociformes; family Umbridae; genus Novumbra; species Novumbra hubbsi. Next base: position 12,909 of record JACXGK010000414.1, read on the forward strand.
AGCAGTCCAGAGTGCCTAGACCACATTGACAGCGGAGTAAAAGGACATGCTGCCTATTATCTGGTCTGGTGACACCAACAGCGAACCATTAGCTCTAAATGCCAAGCGCTACATCTGACCAAAACAAGGTAATGCTCATTTCCTTGCAAAATACAAACAGTCTACAGTGTGAAGTATGGGGTGGGAGCGTCACGCGATGTTTCCTCAGAGAAAGGGACTGAGAGACTGGTCAGAATTCCAGGAAGGGTGACAAGAGCAAAAATACCTTGAAGAAAAGCTAATATGGAGTGACCAGAGTCTCGGACCGGGGCGAGGAGGAATGTTTTAGCACAACAGCCACCAGAAGCACACAGCCACCAGAAGCACACAACACTGTCTGTGACTGTCACCGAGCGGCCCAGCCAAGGATTCTACAAACTATTGAATAAGGGGTGAAAATTATGTACATGAAACAACTTTTATTTTGTTGAATTATTGTAAGAAATTGACTGAAGTCTCTTAATATTCTCATTGTGGGATTTTGTAGGCAGATTGATTTAGTAGTTCACTCTAAATCAAGCCTATGAAAACAAAAGTTTGAGAAAGTGAAGCGATCTGAAGGTATATAAAGTCACAAATCTGACAATGACCATGTACACCCATGTTTCAAAATAAGATGAAATGATCGCGACTAGTGCTTTTAAACTATTAAAACCAGGGAAAAAAGGCGAATAAAATACCAAAAACGACAACGTTTTTAATATCGTATGCACTGATGTTGCAATCCCTGTGCCTAGCCGTTATATGCCTTTCTCTGCCTTCACCAGTTGGATGGAATAATGCAACCCAATTACAGCAGGACCATACGTCTTAGGTTACAGCAATTCAGGCATCATTCACTGAAGCGTTTCCATGCCATTGCAGCCACCATACAGGCTCATTTAAATGACACCTGGCTGAGTGACACTGATCCTAACCCATCTCTTTGGCATCCTATATCCATCACTGTCTCAGCTCGAAAAATGACAGGCCTAACTGCCAGGTTCCTAGAACAATAGTCGATTCTCTTATTTTCCTGTGTGTGTGTGTGTGTGTGTGTGTGTGTGCATGTGTGTGTGCGCTTTCTTATTCCTGGCACTTCTTTATTGGAAGCTGCTGAAAATGTAACTGTCGAAACTGTCAAAGGAGATCCTCTGTTTGCTAATATCACATTTCAGGTTTTACTGACTCTTACCACGGCTGCTGTACCACACAGCCATTCCAATGTCAAACCCTGGCAATGAAAGGATGTGTCAATGAATGAACGTATCGACTTGGGAGGGAGGAAACAAACAGTAAGGTGAAAGAAATAGACAAAAGAAACAACCCGACATTTTGTGCAAAACACAAACACTGGGAGTAATGGGAGAGAAGAGAGACATGGTCCAGGGCACTGAGTCTGCAGCATAGCTGGGTCAGGAGCCCCACAGGTCGTGGAGCAGATTGGCCCAGCAACACACTGAATGGATGGATGATGCCATGTAGCCTTAGACAGAAACATTTAGGTAAGACAAGCAACCTGCATGTTCCCTTGCGACTGTTGGCTGAAGAAAGTGGTCTCTTCCGGTGCAACGAAAAATCCCAGTTCGAGACCAGCGTCATGAGAAGCGGAACATGATGACGAGACGTGAAGCGGACGACAGGGAGTCTCCCGAATACGCTGTGTGGTTGTTCAGGTGAGTTCAGCTCAGGGACTGGATGTCATGACAAACGTGGGCACCACAATCATTCCAAAAGTCGGTATACAATGTCGATATGACACGTGACAGCCCATGGCAACCCCGAGAACTTTACCGTCAGTGTCAGTGCACGACCCCAACACCAACACAGACTTCCCCGACACGACACGGCCGTGGTCGGCCTGATCGTGACAATGAGGCAGCCTGAGGGAAAAAGGTCAGCAACCAGTCAGCGAGGTGCCAGGACAATCTCTCTCAACATCAGCAAAGCAACGGAACTGATCAAGAGGATGGAAACAGAACGTGGACTTTAGGAAGGGGAGGGCTCGGGGACCTGTTATCCAAATCAGCAGTGGAGCATGGAGGACAGAAACACATACCTTTAAAAAAAATGTGTACTACCACCCGGCTTGGGAAGATGACTGCTTCAATTGAAACGTTTGGGTTGTCTTTTGTTCTGCGGCAGGTTGAGCAGTATGTGGTTCTCATCGTTCGGTGTGTGGATTCACTATTGAGTCGTCGGGTTTGGCAGGATTGAGGCAATGTGGGAAACAAGACGGCCACAATCGATGACTGGGGTAAAGGGGCACTGGGACAAACTCGCCGAAGCCGCAGGGAAATCGCACTTCCTGAGAAATGAGTGTGTGCGTGTTTTGAGTGGGCATTGTTGTCCCGTCCGGCGGTTGATCGTCTGGCTTTTTATGTCTCACTCTGTATTCAGGTCCCACTTGGCCTTTGATGGGAGATCAGAAAGGCAATCTAGTCAGCTCTTTTTAGAAGGATCATTTGAAACCTGTTTGTTGGTAGTTCCGTAAAATTTACTTTAGGGAAGGGATTGACAGCGTTGTCAAAACCTGTGCGGCTGTCTGGCGGATTGCAAACCGCTTCATCTATAACACCGCCAACCACTAAACAGGCTTGAAGCAAACTCGACCAAACATTTAGAAACAAACCATACAAAAACATGCACCTAGAAAAACAACCCCTTTTGAAAAACTAAATCCCCTCAATAACTCCCAAAATGACCAATAACACGACTGACAACTCCCTTGCAATCCCGCCAAAGAGCTCGAACCCTTTGCGGCGGAACACCCATGCTGAAAACGCGCTGCAACGATTCGGCTGTTACGTCTTGCTGATTCCTATACTATTTTTCCAGCTCTACAATTCCCCACCAGTGCCACAAATGTCACGTGATCCATTGTCTTCGCCAACCTGTCGGCCTCATTAAACATCTGAACAGCATGTCAAATTTCCCCTCGTTTCCGTTTGTCCACCGCAAGTCCCTCATCAACATCTGCTTTTCACAATTTACCGTGCCTCTATAAAGGGCCTGCTGAGCGGCACGGAGCCTCGCTACTTAAAACTCGCATCCGAACTGGGCAGAACATGGACTCAACACTGAGGCTTTCACCGCTGTTACAATTTGGTCTGATCTACTGAAACCTCATTGACAAACCACTCCCATTTCAGGAAACCACTCCCAACACAGCCAATCATGTTGCACTTAGCGCCACACAAAGGGTTCGGGCACACATGCTCTAACCACGTACCTAACATCTCAATTTTACGTACGTAGGGCGTCTCTTCATCACACCTCAGAAGCACAGACAGGCCCTTCTCTTTCCTCAGATGAACTGCTCGATTTAGACGACGTGCAAAAACTACTCCCGACACATTTCGCCTAAACCGTCGAGCTTTAATATCCACTGGCACTCCACATACTACTCCCTTTGGTAGTCTGCCACACAGCCCGGAACATTCCACTCCCTTCCTCCCCTGATGCTTTTTGCTTCTATCCTGCTGAGGCCCAATAAATCAGAGCGCAAAACCACTCCACAAGTCACCTTAACAGAATCCACCTCCGCCAGTGCCTTCAATGTATTTGTGTTTGTCAATAGGCCTCGCAAAACTACATTTCCAGGCACTCCAACAATGTACCCAGCTTTTCCAAGGAACTTTAGCCCATTTCACACTATTTCAATTCAGTTTGTGTTCCACTCCACATCCTCAACAAACTGCACAGTCAGAATCAGTCAAAACGGCCACTTCCACTGTGTCTGTTTTCCTATTTTCACTTGTTAGGGGGTGTCAATTAGGAGGGGTGGTGGATGGAACTTGGCAAACAGCTGTCACTAATGGTCGCATTAGTCCTTGTCAATTAACAGCAACAAATAACAGCAACCACTAGGTTCCAATCCCATTTCAACTTCAAAAACACTTAGCCGGTCACAGGCCAATTTAACTTCAAAACACTCAGTGGGTTAAATCCCAATTCACCACTAAGGCACTCCATGAACCATATAACAATGATGCACATGCATCAGGACAATATTCAAACATACAGAGGAATCTGTTTAAAGTTATTCTGGCAGGCTTGGGCAAAACAAAGTCAAGGTCATTTGTAACACACCCAGATAGTTTGGAAGCAAGTTTGCCCTCATGTTTTTGTGGAATCGGCCCCAAAAGTAGAATTGCCATTTCTCCTTTAAGTCTCACATTGGAAAACAATATTATATTCAATCGAATATAAACATTGAAATCCTGCAACATTTCTATTAAGCGAAATCATTAATATACATTTTCTGAAAATGTCTCAACCAATATCACAATGTATCTATGATGTTTTAAGTACTACTTGCCTAAAAAAAAGCATACATGACCATAAAACATCTCCAGCCTTAAGTTAATGTTTCAGTGCCTGCAATATTCCCCGAGAACATTTTCTCGACAGGCCGCACTTTAAATACTACTTTGTACAGACCTACAGTGTCAGTCCAAAATCTGAACACACTTACCCAGAACGACAGTAAAACTTTCGACTGGCATTTAAAACAATAAAGGCCTACAAGCGTACATGCGAGATGCACACCGAAATAAGCGTTAGAATCGAGCCCCAGCCAGTGGTTCAACAACTTTGGGGTCTTCGACATGACAGTAATTCCAAAACCCAGGTGTGGCACCAGCATAGAGACAAACATTGCAGCATTCTGAAGCTGTGCTACACTGTCACCCTAAAATCCCTCCGTTCCACAACCTCTCCACCCCAACCCCCCCCCCCCCCATATGGTTCCCACTGCTGATGCTTACTGCATTGCTACAGTACCCCATAGCTTGGCTGGGATCCAAGATATGACCCAAGCCCAGTAAAAGATGAAGACGGGGGGGGGGGGGGAGTGGGGGGGTGGGGGTGTTGGGGGGATTAAGGAAGAACAAAGTGTTCTGGCAGATTCTGAGAGAGGGAGAGAGATGGATCACAGGATGCGAAAAACCCTATCATGTGTCATTAGGATTCCCTGGCATTTTGGTGGAGCTTAGGGCTACGCAACCAACGACTGCCCTTTTGAGTCAGAGAGGAACAAAGGGTGATCAGAAGATTGGAGAAGAAAATGTATGCAAAGTTCGGAATGACAACTGGTGGTCGCAAAGCCAAAGCAAAGAATAATCATCTTATTGAAAAGCTTTCTAAGCTTCTTGTACAGTACAGAAAATAGAGTAAGAACTGTTAGTCTGGTGCACGGTTCAGGAGCTGAGTAAAACAAGTAAAATTATAGTTGGCCTCAACAATGGATTTAAGCCATTTGTCATCTATTCCAACATTAGGAGAAACTGTATACATTTCCTCCAAGTTCCACATTATGCTTGCCAAAGATCATAACTCAAAATCAAACCGAATAGGCAATATTCTTTACAGTCTTCCAAATTTGGTTTAAATACAAATTAATTACAATAATATAATATAATAATAATAATATATCTTGAATGCATAAGCATTTACCTTTAATAATGCCAACATTTAGGGAGCAATTACAGCTGCGAGTCAAGTCTTAAAAGGTATGAACTCCTTGATCGTTGGTTATCGATCACTGCTTAAAACATTCAATATCATCTCAGTAGGCTAACACTGATGTGTGCGGAAGGTCGTCAGAGATACAAGAAGTGATTACAGGGATAAGTTGGAGTCTAACTCCCACAGCTCTGAACCCAGTAACATGTGGTGTTGACAGTAAAAGGAGAAACAGCAATGAAGCCCAGCCTTCCACCCCTCTCCCAGACCTGCTCCACACCTGCCATGCACGGTTTGAGGCAACCAAACACCATTTCTTCTGGAGGGCTTGCTGAGGACCAGGACGACTGCACTCTGTCTCCTGCAATGGCAGGCGTGAGGAGAGCTTTTCCCTGAATTACCAGGGCCAGATGGCATTCCAGGCCGTTCCTCGGTGGGTGCGCCAACCAGCTAGTGGAGGTTTTCACCTCTATATTCAACCTCTCCCTGACTGTCTGCCTTTCCCACCGGGTTGAAACAGACCACCATTGTCCCTGTACCGAAGACACCTTCCATCACCCGCCTGAACGACTGCCGCCCTGTGGCCCTGACCTCCATCATCATGAAGTGCTTCGAGGTGTCGGTAAGAACCCACATCTGCTCCACCGTTCCTGACGCCTTGGGCCCTTTTCAATTTGCGTACCGCCCCAATGGATCTACGGACGATGCCATCGCCCTGACGACACACAACGTCCTCTCCCACCTGGAAAAAGGTAACACATACAGTACGTGAGGATGCTGTTCGTGGGCTTCATCTAAGCAATTAACACTACTGTGCCTGCTAAGCATGTTCCTATGCACGGGACCCTGGACTCAACTCCTCCTGTCGCAATCCGATCCTGAACTTCCTTCCTTTGCGGACGACAGCGCCATCCTGGGTCTCATCCCCAACAACGACCAGACCGCTTACGGAGAGGAGGTATGGGATCTGGCTACATGGTGCCCAGACAACAACCTCTCTCTCAACGTCTGCAAGACCACAGCGATGAGTGTGGACCTGAGGAAGCAGCAAAGGGTGGCACACCCCCTTACACATTGATGATGCTGAAGTGCAGAGAGTGGATAGACGACCTCACCAAGTTCAGCTGCTCTGTAGCTGATCGCAAGGCCCCCCAGGGGGTGGTGAAGTCAGCGGTGCGCATCATCGGTTGCCATCTCCCCTCCGTGCAAAACATCTAAGGCACACAATGCCTTAGGAAAGCAAAGACTACCGCCACCCAGGCAACGGTCGGTCCACACTGGCTGCCGTCTGGTAGACGTAACCGGAGTATCAGGGAACGCTCTTCCACGAAACCATACTCGTAAACTCATGTAGCCACCACAGTGCTTGAAAATCTAAAATAGTACTCGGTGATGTGTTCTGTTGGAAAGTCCCTGCACACAGGAAAAAGTCAGTTTAGAACTTTAGTGCCTTGTTGTCGAAAGGACACTTTTGCCTTACTAACATTTTGTGATGTAACCCAATGTAATCCACTGGAAGCATTTGAAAACGTTATGAAGGCACTGAATGACCGTTTGTGCTAAACTACAAAGATTATTTCTCATTTGTAGTCATGAGATTTAAAATAGTAGCCTTGGAAATATTGGAATGAGAGATCTCCAGCAATAAATACAATAGATGTCTTGTCTATCTGTAAAATGTTGGGGTTTTGTTCTGACATCATTAGAGTATCCATCATGGGGGTTGTTGAGGCAAATGTGGAATATTTGATTTCATAACTATAAGTATAACAATAAGATTTTCTTGTTTATTTAAATCAATCAAATACAACAAATTTGAGAAGGTCCTTTCCCACAAAGAGCTTTTAAGGACACTTAGCCTAAAACTCCAAATGGCAAAAAAGATTATAAGGGTGCCCATTATCATGGGCCAAGTCAATGTTTCTGCATGATCAGGTGATTAGCAGGTCAATCAATGCAGGTGTTCTTAAACCAGAATCCACGTCCGCAGCGTAACCAAGGGGACAGGACTTGGACAGACAGGTGAGCTGTGGGCAGTGGCCGCAGGAGTCATCCGGCAGTAAACCCAACAACAAAACAACCAGGAGAACATTGTGAGTCATTTGGGCCCAGTAGATCTGAGGCGTGGTCCAAGTGCCCGTGTAATTCTAAGGTCAAACAGGACACCAGTAAAGTTTAAAAGATCATTCCCAGAATTTACAAAAATACCCATTCATACTACTTTCCTAGCATAAGGGGGGGACATGCAATACCCAGACTAAGCTTAAACGATATTTGCACTCCTAGGCCAGACTAAACTTGATCATAAAGCTTAAAGAGATGAGTTTTAGACAAGGTCGAGAATAAGTTTGCGTTTCTCAATTCAAATGGCAGAACATTCCACAGTAATAAAGCTGTTTGGGAAGAAGCCCAGCCTCCAGTGGTTTGTTTAGAAATTCTCAGTACAATCAGGAGGCCTGCATCTTGTGATCGCCGTAGTACCACTGGATGGGACGTTTCCATGGCATTGCTTGGTCCTCTTCTTCCAGGTTCCAGAATAAAAAAAAATGGAAACAAATGCAATAGGTTTCCATACGCTTTGCTGTACGAACACTTCACAAGTATCAGCAGCAAGAAACATAGGAGGGTCTGATTTACGAAAAGAAAAAAGGAAAATGTATAATCCCCAATTTAAAAAAAAGAAAAAACATTTGATTCACGGAACCAAGAAAATAGGATCCCTCGTGAAATATATTTCAGTGAGGATGCTCTTTTGTCTGAACCTCAGTTCTTTCTCAGTCGCTCCTATTTTATTATTTCACACCGCACACAAAGAGCTGAACACAATCTCAAAGGATATATTTATAACCCAAAAGGAAGGGGTGCATGGGTTGCTCCCAAGCACAACTTGACACAGAAAGTCTGTTGGTAATATTCACTCGTTCACTTCACTTTGTATTTAACTCCATCTATTTCATAAATTATAAGGTAGTCAAACACTGCTCATCAACATGGGATCGAAGCATTATTGTTTGCACACACACACAAATATACATGCCAGCACAGTATTGCAGTTTTTTGGTCAAATACTTTTTAGAAATTTGTAAAATGCACCTGAAAATGGTCCTCTCTGTTTAATGAACAACATTTTCTTCAGGTGATGGAAGAAAGCCACGTTATCGTCTGATGTCAGCCATGTGAGCTGTCTCAACTTTTCAACCAGGAAGAAGGCGGAGCTTGCATTGAGAAGAGGCTGGCTCGATCATTAGTCCCTGCACTTGCTCTAAATCCTAACCTTGACCTTAAACCGTATCTAACACTTCATTTCTTCCTTGAAGGGGAGATCCTTCAATGCAGATCTGAAGAAATCCAGTTCGGTAGCCGTTTTGTGTGCATGACATGCATTTCTAATGAGCAGTTTGTGTCTAATTCACAAAAACCTGCTACAGTGTGTTTTAGCAGCACACACACATGCACATGCACTCCTCATCGTCAACATACCTCTTCCTCTCCATTACACGAATAACCTAGCAATTACCAATTACCGCTGATGACACATGAGACATTCTGAAGGCTGTGCAGCCCCTTTGTGTTGTAGAAGCATTTCCCTTCAGCTGCTTTGTGGTGCTTGTCTCCCCCAAACAAGCCGTCCTTTCTGCAGGTCATAGGCATATTTTAATGCTATCCACAGCAAATGGTGTTGTTGGCTGAAAAGGCCTGGAGCTTGAAAAGAACAACGTCCATTTAACTCGATGAGTAAGGCGCGGTTGTAAAACCGCCGCAACGGTGACGGGGGGGTGAGGTGAATGGTCCAAAACACACTCCGAAGATCAAAACCTGCACGCTTTCATCACACACTTCCATTGTACCATAGATGAAGTTAAGGAACGATGCACTGTAAGCATCTCTGTGACCCTATTTTCTCTAAGACTTGGGTCATTCCGGACAGGTGTTTCGACAACCAAGCGTGGCGTCGTATTTCATACTGTGTTTAAATAACTAACTACTTGATAGCCACTAGTTTTAAGTAAGTCAATGCATGCTTGCTTTAGTGCTGGTTAAGCATGTAAACTTGATAAAAGCACAGACCAAAAAACGTTGCTTCGGACAGGTGTGTATGTGTTCGCGTTGCTCGTTTTACTTTTATGACTTGCTTTCATTATTTCTCACAAATAAGAGCTTATTCTGTTCTCTTCCACTGACAGACCAACAGCAGTCAACAGGTCCATGCTATTTGGCTGATTGCATTCCAAGGCTGTCCCATCACATTTTCTCTTATCCCTGCAAAGCATTTTATCAGAATTGGGATTCCAATGCGCTACGCAGACAAATATTCTTGCAGCAAATATTGTGGCGCCACAGTGCCCTAGCTATGTCAAGGAAATGTGTTGTATGTATTCTCCAATTTCACATCGACACAGAAAGGCACACACACACACACACACACAGACACAGACACACACAATGACGTGCAGCAACACATGCACACAAATGCGCCCACAAACACAATCAGGAAACACACTGAACACTGGGTGATTAAATTACTGAGGCATATCTGATATGGAAGGTTGATTTCCTCTGTCAGTTTCCAAAGTATTGAAGTATACCCCACGTCAACAACCACACTGCCGCACCAGATCAGTAGATGGAACCTGACAGAAAACAATTGTTTTAATATAGAATTGAGATGGAAAAACGTTCACATATACCACGCTAGAGCATTATGGTAAACAAAGTGCAGTCTAGAATGCCCTTTAAGACATTCAGACACAGACATTTGACAATGCCTCGGTATTAGTGCAGATTAAATTAGCACAACGATTTACAGGGCTGTTAGCAATCTGTCACATTTCTAATCTTCTTGTTTATCACTGATTGTTTTCAGATCTCCAACCAAAACCTAATATGAAATAAATAGGACCAGAGTGAAGAATAAATAATAATAATAATAGACATTTATACGTTATGCGTTCATTTAAAAAACAACGTAATGCAAAACTATTGCCCTCTAAGACTCATCAACTGGTTCTACACTGTAACTGCAAACCAATGCATCCTGTAGTTTTTCTCCCACAATGTCACTGGTCTCACTGTTTTGAGTATGACCTGTTTTTTTCTTGCCCTCCCACAACATATCATAAAGGTTTAGGTTGGGGAATTTGACTAAACCATTTCAAAATTTGCCTTGCTTTGTTTTTCAGCCATTTTGATGTTGTTTTGGGCCTTGTAGAATCATTTTAATGTTGCTGCATGACCTAGTTGCACTTCAAATTCTGCTTACGGGTGGATCGCCTGACATGTTATTTTAGAATTCTCTGAAATGGAACAGAATTTGTTTCCTTCAAAGATTGTGAGTCTCTTTCGTTGCTACGCAACATAGCATCCCCAAAACATCATCGCATTTGACTTTTTGACAATTACGATTGACCTTTGAGTTGGGGAATATCAATATTGTAGAATGCAGTGTTTGAGTTGCAAATGACTGTCAGTAACAATCTACTCAAGTTGGTCAAAATTTACCTGCAAGCCTCAGTCCAGATACATCAAAACCACACGAAGAACGTATGAACATAATCAAAAGTAGAACAGAAATCTTAACACGTTTCTTATTCGTGATTTTCTTTGTGTGGGGGGGGGGAGTAGAGAGCAAATGATCCCGGTTTACCATTGATTTGTTAGTGACCCGATGCTCCAAAGTACTTTAAAACCTTTCCCGGGTGGGAGTACTCAGTGTTGGGTGCAGCAAATGAGGTGAGACAGATTCATCTCTTGCGAAGAAGAGGTATGTTTACCTGTAATAAAAGCCTATCTTTTACTCCAACACACACACACATAAGTGAGACACACGAACCAACACAGGCAGCTCGCTTCTGAGATTCTCTGTAAAGAGTTTTCTGGATCACCTCACGGGGGCCCGGGGTCGTTGGCCATGGAAAGTCATTTAGAAGCGTAAATGCTACCGCCGGAGAAGCAACCCCCCCCCCCCTCCTCACCCCTAAGCCGCACCTCGGCTCAGGGATATTTTAAAGACGCTGTTCTCACCGGAGCTGGGCCTTAACGTTAAACAAGTTCACGTCCCTGAGAGAGCGCACGGTAAGAGTAAATGTACTGGAACAAGCGATACATGTTTTTAAGACCTCACGCCTACGCAGATCTACAGACGAAGAACACACAAACCCATGCACAAGCCACAACACATACACACGCAAGGTCCCCCCCCCCGCTGTGCTGTACAGTACCAGGCTAGGACTTTCCATGTTTTTGACAAGCTCTCTCTGATTTGGCAACCCTTTGACATGCAGCTAAGACTCATATAGAAACAAATCAAAACATTTATGCGTGTTCGTTTCCAAACCTGTACGAAATAAAGCCTATAGGCTTTGTAGTAGCTGATGTCCAGCAAAAGCAACCGTTTTCACCTTTCGTGGGCGGTACTTGTACAATTAAGCAAATTAATGCAAATGGGAGTTGGGAAAGTAATGATGTCTTCTTGCCCTGTTATTTGAGTCATTAAGCTGCATTTTATTAACACACCACTTAAGGCGGTTTTGGTTTCCATAAAGAGCGTGTAAAATCGAGGAAAACAACAAAATCTCACAAAAAAAAAACCTAGCCTATCTTAATCAAACATTTTAGTGAGGTAAAGATGAGGAGGATTTTCAGAAGGAGACCACACGCCAAGTTAAGAGCCAAGTCCGTCAAGCTGAGAGGTTTAGTAAATAGGCCTGTCCAGAGTGGACGGAGACCGGGTGAGAAAATGTGTTTGTGAAGGTAACATGTCTTAAGTGTTCTTCGTCATCATCCCAGTGACAGCTACAATGGATGAAATTGCGGATAGCCGTCGCAGAATCAATGCCCTCTGAATTATTGTTCAGGCGAGTAGCTAGGCTGGCGCCGCGAGGCTACGATTCCGTGGGAAACTCTCCCGGGTCCGGGAAGATGAATCGACGTCAGCCCCATCATATGCCAACCAGTTCACTGGCAAGGCTTGGTTTTATTCATGGCACTTCTACACTCATCCAGGATGGGGGGGGGGGGGGACGAATGACAACACTCGGGTCATTACCCAAAACAACCGAGACAGTTGTAGCGCGTGAGGGAAGAACGCTACTGAATAAGACTGTGACTCGCACGGCGAGGAATCTCACAAGGCCAAATGTCATGACGTCGGGCCGTGGTGTTTGTGCTCGTTACAGAATGCGCCGGAGGAACGTGTCAGTGCAGAGATGCGCTGGACACGTTTACTGAATAGACAGCGCAGGAAGGAACCTGGGCGTACCTGGCATTCTGCGTGGACTCAACAGGGAAACAGAGGGTTCTACGGAGGGGGGTCCAATCAGATGGCGGGTTTAGTTGTCACATGTCACTGACGGGTCACGGGGATGTGCGAGGAAGCCAGCTAGGCAGCAGTGGTCCGGACCGCACGTCAACGAGCATGAAATGTGGCTTTTGGTTTCAGACAGAGATCAAACTTCACCCCTGCCTTGGTTTGAACACTTTTTTTGATGGGGGGGGGGGGCTTTCTTTGTGGTTAATATGTGCATTGTAATAATGAACGTCCGATTGGAATATTGATGGTTTTGTTTATACAAGGCCTTCATGAATACATGCCTTAAATGGTTTTGTTTATACAAGGCCTTCATGAATACATGCCTTAAATGTTTTTGTTGTTTATACAAGGCCTTCATGAATACATGCCTTAAATGTTTTTGTTGTTTATACAAGGCCTTCATGAATACATGCCTTAAATGGTTTTGTTCATACCAGGCCTTCATGAATACATGCCTTAAATGGTTTTGTTCATACCAGGCCTTCATGAATACATGCCTTAAATGGTTTTGTTTATACAAGGCCTTCATGAATTCATGCCTTAAATGGTTTCGTTTTTTTCCCCACTAGTTGCGGCCACTTTGGTTTTGTTTCAAAAACGATTTGCATTAGGATGCAGTGACAGCGAGGAAAGTGATGCGAGCGAGGATTGATTCATTCAAGCTGACAGTCCCACACCCACACAAAAAGACACATACGCCCACACTCCCACATGGGATTGATTCATTTAGGATGGCAGGGGGCTGCTACCCCCATCTTAAACTTTAATCAACACCTCCACTAAGCGTGGCTGTGGCGCCTCCAACATCCGCTCATTCAGCCTTTTCAATTTCCATGCTCGTCCATTGATTCTTGTGTTGCTTGCTCACGTATACCTCTGTGTGTGTGTGTGTGTGTGTGTGCGTGCACTCGCTTGAACCTTTGCATATACGTGTGCGTGTGTGAATGTGTGACAGTTTTCCACAGGACCCAGGAAAAACAACAAGCTTCTCGACAACCAGTTTACTCACTCATGCTCTCCCTCCCTAACAGTTCCCGACCTCTCTTTCTCTTGTCTCTGTTACTCCTCTCTCTCTCTCTCTCTCTCTCTCTCTACTCTCTGTTTCTTGGTGCTTCTCACCACTCGGGCTCCCTCTCATGAGAGGAATAACGTCAATTAAACAGAAGGCCAGTAGTCATACGGAAGCGACAACAAAATGTGAGATTGAATCTGTCATCGTAATTAGGTTTTGTGTGGAAAAGCAAACACTCACCCACACGCGAGAATAAAAGAAGTATTACCAAACACACACCAACAGCAAGACTTTGAGTGAAGCCGTGAATACATTTCAAAATAGTGATGGGTAGAAACGGAGTGTTAGAAAAAATGTATTCAAAAGAGAACCAGGCTTTGGATGTTAAAACTGCCCACAAACACACCATCCTCGCAACCAATAATTTACCCTTGAGGTCTTTCAGAAATTAGGCAGGGTCCACATAATGGATGTAATGGTAGGTAGCAGCATGTGGGTGGCTCTGGCTGCTCGTGGTGCCCCATCGTCCTCCACTACAGAGACAGACACTGCCGGAATAGACCCAACACAGGGGTCGGAGCTCTAGTAGTACACTCATTATCAAATGGGTCTATGGTAATGCAGGCATGGGGACTGTGTCTGTGTGTGTCTGTCGGCGAGAGTGTGTTGGAGTGTGTTTTTTTTATACAAATGTCCATGTTGTTGTGGGTGAAATGTGAAAGAAAAGGTGCTTGGATGTGATAACATTTAAATTGTTTATTTCCATACGTAGCTAAGTAAATTTTTTTACCTAAACGACATGAGTAGTATCTGACATGAACAAATATTCTGTTTTTTTATTAATTAAATGTTTCATGCATAGTGAACATTACACATAGGGAACATTAAATGTATATAAAATAAAGATTATAAACAATTCAATGAAAGATAAATCTTAATTGAGAATTAAATGTGATTCTTCCCGACATTTTAAGAGTTTGTGTTTGTTATTTTGGGCTTTCACTTCTTATTGTTATCCGTTTTTATTTTGGGTAGTTTTAGTCACAATTATAGATTTTGAATAATGATTTTATCTAGTTAGTGTCTAGTTAGTTAATAATGATTTTGTCAAATTTACTAGTTAGCTACCATTAGCATGTTGAACATCACAATCCAACTTGATAACGTAATAGTAGTCTTCCATTGACAGTGATAAATATGTTGGACCGAATCGTGGCTTCAATTTGTTATAACCTCACATGAAACACTTTTCTCGCCATCAACAATTCATGTTGTCTGCTTGTAATCGGTTTCTCGTTCTCACCTTTGTCCTCACCTTTATCAAGGAATGCGTTGGATCTGAATCACCAATGCATGGACACATATGGCACATCCACCGATCACTTCCAATTTTAACTTGATCTGTCATGCAGTTGCGATAATCAATAATATTTTTGACACATGTATGTGCAAGGTATTCATGCTGTTAAAACGTTGGTTAGTGCCCAGTAAGCATATGCATGCGGCTTAAAATATATTTTTTTCTAAACCATTTCGTAATGTGGCTTTGGTGCTACTCTGCACAGAAGTCTATAAAAATTGTACCCCAAAATAATTATTTGAAAAAAATACAAAAAAATAAGAATCAAAGCTAAACATTGTCTGACTTGAGAACAATGAGCTCAAGGTTAAGTGCCCCCGAGTAAAATTAGGGTTATGTTTAGGCATAGATGTTAGGTTGCTGAAGTTAATATTAGGGTTAGAGAATCTTTTTGATAGTAGTAAGGTGCGGGCCCTCAATTTGATATTAAAACCAACACGTGCGTGTGTGATTGCCAAGGATCCATCTGGGTCTGTCTGAGGCATTTCAGCTTCCCAGTCCCCCATTCAGGCAGAGCATGACCAGGTTGGTACCTAATGAGCCGGTGACCGGAAATCTCATATGGTGACTTCTGTATGGTTCACCTAGCTGTGTGCGTACGTATGCGTAGACTGTGTGTGTGTGCACGTGGGTTTGTATATGTGTTTGTGTGTGTTCACCTACCTCAATTGTTAGTGCATGAGAGACTCTGATTTGGGTTTTGCAGGGAGTGCAGAGATGCATTTTGTCTGAACATTTAGGCCACTCTAGATATGCTAGTGTATTTATTGTGTATTCTCTATGTTTATATGCTCCAGACTTAGCGGTATACATACCTGGTGTATTCTGTATGGCGATTCCTGATCCTGTCACATAGTAAAGTGGTCACCTCAGATGTCGATGTAAAATCAGTCAGCGAATGTATTTAGTTCACAAAACAACTTAGGCGATAGGAGAGTCCGATTCCTGGGTAAACAGATCCTTTGGTATCCAGTGGGCACATGGTCTGTGGAGGACTGGAACTTTCCAAAGGGTTTGGTGAATTTGTTATTGAGAAACTGAAATATTGTAACAAGACAGGAGGCCTGTCTATCTCACCCTATGGAGTCTCATTATATTAGTCTTTGTGTGAGTGTGTGCGTGCGTGTGTGTGTGTGCATGTGTGTGTGTGTGTGGGGGGGGGATCATAATTGTACGTTGACAGTAGTTGACATCCACGGGGTAAAAAAAGCTATGTGTATTTAGCATAGTGGATTTTAATGAACGGGCACACTCAGTGGAACTCAGATTGATGCATATTTACAAAAACCTAATTTACTTTCTACCGGGGCTTTTGAAAATCTTTCAAATGGAAGACCATGCTCATTAAATGTGATAAACATGGACTGTGACAATTTTCTTCAAAGTCAGTGGAACAGAAGACACACACAGGCATGCCAGCACACACACACACACACACACACACTTAAACTCAATAGTAGGCACAAGCTATCTCACAAACACAAACATTTGCAGTGAGCACACAAGTGCAGAAACACACACATACGAACACACACATGCTGTTCACACACACCTTCGATATCAAAGCATAAAGTTGTTTGTTGTGGTAAACATTCCATTGTCCATTTTTTTGTCCTCCTTTCAGGAGTTTAATAAAGTCAAAACAGCTGCCATGCTGAAAGGCTTTGGCTTGACTTCTCTACAACTCTGCCAATACGTGCAAGGCATGGCAACTAAAAGCATCGCTACATCTGAAGAAATAACCAATTTGCAGTAGGGTAGATGATTATAAAAACACTTAGCGGGTTCATTGTCTAAACTGTATCCCCAGACTACTTACAAGACCATTCGAAGGATGTTGAATCCAAAGTTATTTTGTAATATTAGTGCATTATTGATGTGCTCATTGACTAAATGAAATGCGGTTACTTAAGTGAGTCTGCTCTTGTTGAAAGGCTACAAAAATAACCCAAAGTACCAGGGTAAAATGACGTGAAATAACTGACATTAAAATAACATTGGTTATACGTGTTCATCATGGCTTTGGAAATGCCGGTCCCGTCTTCCTTTCCCTCTGTCTACCTCAGAGCTCCACACTTTCATCCCTCCATCTTGGCCTCTGGCCCCTCCACTTTCGAGGTGTGGTTCTCCAGGTTTCTCCCGGGCCCATTAGTCCTTCCCCCATCCTTTCAAAACCTTCCATCAACTGCTCAAAACCTCTCCATGTTTATTAATTTCTTTGGCGTGAAAATGGCCATCCAGATGTATTGGTTGGTGGGAGGTAGATTGATCCATACTATGCATGGCAATAAAAACCTAGACATCGGACTTGCTTCATCATACCTCAAAAGGAGGACGTCAGAGTGATTCTTAGCTTCGGGCATCAGGGTGAAGTTAAGTTTAGGAATAAAATGATAGGCAATTGAGGTTGAGGTTAGGTTTGGAATTAGTTAAACTAGAATGGTTTTAAAGACAGTCAACGTTGGCGTCATTTAAATTGCTAAGTAAACGTGTGTGTGTGTCTGTGTGTGTGTGTTTAATGACGTTGGCGAAGGACCAGCCTTTGGCCCCTTTCATCCCTGTGGTGGACACAGAGTTAATTGAAGCAGGGAGCTCCCTTTTTAACCCCCCCCACCCCTATCGTCACATCCCTTCCTCCCCATCTCCAGTTTGCCACTGATCCCACTCGCTTCCTACCTATACGTCTTTGGCTTTCGTTTCTCTCTTTTCCTCTCATCTCTCCAGCTCTCGCCGTCTTCCCATCTCTCTAACCCCCCTCCCCGTCTCGGTCTCCCACCCTGTCTCCCCTCCCTATCTCCCTCAGTTCCCTCCATCTGATCCAATTCTTTCTCATGTCGGAGGCGCTCAACGTCAGCCAGGACTGTGATCTCTGGCAGCTCTCCCTCTCCTGCTCTCTGCGTTCGGGTTGTCAGTGGACTATGGCTCTCTGCTTAACCTGTGCGCTGCTTTTTACGTCTGGAGGCTGGAGTTTGTCTACTGATAAGTCGGAAAACATGGGTTGAATACATGGTACGATAGGAAGCCGATAAAACTGTGACAGTCCCCACTGTATTTTTAAACATGGCATTTGAAAATACAGAAGTACGGCATGTAAAGCAACCATCCCCTTTTAAGTATATAATCCCCATTTACGCCTGGTTTTAACATGGGTCTGTCATCCAAATCTTACATGTGTTGTACATTTGTTGCCAGGAGTAGACATTTAAGACACATATTGGGACTAGATGTTTCTGACCACCTACGTAGGATCTTGACAACAACACTAGCAGAAAGGTTACTAATTATTGCCAGTGATTATCAATGTACATTCCCTTTTTATAAGCACAGGTTATACTACAGCTATAATACCATTGATATATTAATTATTCTATGATTTTTTCAACAATACAAATATAACCCACAGAGAGTCATTGTGAGTGTGTGTGTGTTAGTGTGTTTTGGTGAAAACTAGTTTGTTTGTGTGTGCGTGCGTGCGTGTGTGAAGGTTTCTTCACAGTACCCGCTTTGCTGTGAGGAGAATTTGTATCTGTTTTTTAATCCGATTTCACTTCTCGCTTGAGTTACTTGAGATAGAAGAGAATTTCATGTTGTCATGGCCCTACATGTAGTACAGTTCATTTCCTTGCATCTGTTCTAGGCTGAGGGACTCTGAAGAGACGCCTGGTTGCATATCTTGTTGGGTAATTATGGGTGTCTGAGCTGTATGTCATATGATTGTGGTGACAATTTGGACTTTGAGTTAATGATATTTTACATAAAACCAAGAAGTTATGTAGCCAGTCTCTCCTCTAATTTGTGCTTAAAGAGACAGTGTACAATTACAGTTAGGTTAAACACAGTCAGTTTCAGTATGTTTGACAAGGGCAAGCTTGGTTTTAGGTCAATTACAACTATACTAGGTCTTTCTTTGCTGCATTTGGAGGGCAGTCAACCAGATCCTGAATAACATTCTTGGTGTAAAATGTGTTTGTATTTTAGAAGCAATTTGACTTAACCATGGTAACAGCCCATTGTTAGCATTAGACGTTTAGCCACCCCAGCTGGCTTAATGGGTTCACCCTCTCAACAACTCCAGCTGAGGTTTAGTCTTGTCAACATGTTGTTTTGTGGGAATTATGTACCCGCCATATTAGAGAACACGCTCTCCTTTAGAGTTATTTAGATTTGTACATCTCCAATCAAATAATAATTATAATAATATATTGCATGTACAAAGCGCTTGCAATAATCCCAAAATGACTGAAAAAGAAAACGAGACAATGATCAATCAAATTAAAATAAAATATAAACAAAGAGTGTGTACATCAAACTATAATGATGGAACAGCAGTTCTTGGTTCATTGAGCAGATTGAAGTTGCTAGACTGTAGAGGGTGTGGAGGTTCATAGGGGGAAAGCAGGTCAGATAAGTAGACAGGTCCCAAGACATTATAGCTGTATAGTCCAAAAGGATCATTTTAAAGTCAATTCTTTGAGTGACAGGTAGCCAATGAAGGTCAGCAAGGAGAGGTTTGAAGTGGGCCGAATTTTTTTGATTGTCTCAGAATCCTTGCAGCCCTGTTCTGGATGTGCTGTATTTTATGAATTGATTTTGCGGCCATGCTCCTTAGTAATCGATTCCGGAGAAAACAAATGAATGGATAAGCTTTTCTGCCTCAGAAAAGGTGAGAGAAGGTCTTGGGCGGGAAATGTTCTTAAGGTGAAAAAAGATTAGGTTGACATTTCATACCCAGATTGGTGATGACTGACGGGAATGATGTGGCCATCAAAGGCAAGGGTAGATGTTGTAGAAGTTGGTGATTTGCTGTGGGTTCCTATAAGGATTCTCTCTGTCTTGCTGCTATCTAGTTGAAGGACGTTGGTCTGCATCCAACGTTTTACCTGATTTATACAGTTGGACAGGGGTGACATGGCAGATGTTGCATCAGGTCACAACCCTATGGTCAGAGACACCAAACTCAAGTACATCCGGGTCTGATGACATGACTTCTCCAGTAGCCAGTAAAACTGTGAAAGGCTTCCATTTAAAGCCATGCACTTAAATGACAAGCCGTGTTGGACAGGCAAAATGTTCAGGACAATACAACGTTTGTGTAAAACAGCCATACCACCACCGCTGCCATACAGGTGGATCATGTAGAATGCTGGAATCACCGTTGCTGTCAAGCAAAAACGTCCTGGGTCATTGTCCTTGATAAACTCGTGTAATAATAGAGTTTCGTTTGTTAGAGACGGCACAATAAACAGTGCCAGTCTTCTTTAGAGATGGAACGTGGGCATGTTTAACAAGACAGTCAGACTCTACATTGTGTAAAGCTGGTAGAGTAGAAAGACAGGACAATATACAGGACTTTGTGGACAGTATTGTTTCTTTAATTACGGTCCTACCCCCTTTGTCCTCCACCCTACTAACCAATAGTTTAAACCATTGGATTAATTATGGATTAAAACCATGAAGAAATTATCTTAAAGTAGATCTGAATGTCATTCATATCAGTCCTTTATAGATCCCCAGATAAAAGGTAAAACTTCCGTCTGGATGTTCAATACAAATGTTCAAAAGAAAACAATTAGCTAGGTTTTTTGCTACTAGAGTCGAAAATTAGAATATTTGTAAAATTCTTTCAGTTGACTTTTTCTTTTGATACAGCTGATCGGTACAAAGCCAGCTACATTTGCTTTACCATTTAAAGTAGTGGAATAGGTTTTTACAGGTATTTATGCTTTGGTAAAAGTATGGCAAATCAGGGTGGTAATACAGACTGGTACTATTCTTAATAGCTTTCCATCACTGTTGTTTTTACCTGAAAGCTTATCATTAAGGCCGACAGTCGCTTTTCAACCAGTCCTATCTCTACAGGCGCAAAGGCAAGTGTTTCTGCCTCAATCTTCAATTGCATTTTAGTTCAATAAAATGTCTCGGTGAGTAAGTCATGGTATAAACAAACACTAATGTACTTTTAAGAGAGTGCAGCAGGCATTCAGGAAACATGCAGGCTGGCAGCGCTAATGCAGCTCAAGATTATTTGACTGACGGTCCTGGTTGCCGGGAAATGGACGTTGGTCCCAATTCAGACACGAAATTCCTATTTTGACTGAGGAAATGTTGGTTGAGTGGTGGTTAAAAAGCCTTGGCCTTGAAAAGCAGTTGTGTGCTTTTACAGATATTTTGCAAAACATTTTTTTGTCCCGTCTTTGTTTTTTGTAGATCCAATTCACTGACTGGATTTGAGGGTGCGATAACATTTGATCTTTTTTTTAATCAAAAAAAGAACACTTGTTCTGGTAATACATTAGCTATTATTTAGCCTACAGGCTAGCTTTGCTTTGGTTAAAGCTATTTGGCTAAGTGTGTTGATAACCAACAGTAAACAGGAAATCACACGGGACCCAAGCCCAATGGTTTGGATCTATTGTTTAATCCCCTTTAAAATGAATTAGCGAAAGCAAAGCACATTCTTGCTGAAACCACAGCCAGCGACAAAATGCCACTTCAAGTCATTCAAATACATGCCGTTCTCTTGTCAGCAATTCCTGTTATGCTGTTGGCACTGCCACAATAATTAACATTTGATGCGTCCACATTAACCCCAAAATACGGCACCATTCAGTGAACACAAAGTATGTTATAAACACTGAAAGCTGCTTGTCCAGCTGGGTTTTGACAAAGACCTGAAACTATATTTTGCCTAAAAGGAGAAAGATGCACGTTAAAAAGAGCTGTAACTCCAAGGGTTTAATACGAATGGTTCCCAACCAAAGGTCCTAGGACCCACCACAGGTACAACTAGTGTGTGTAGATTGATGGCAAAAAAAAAGATATGCAATCATTTATTCATGTCTTCAACACGTCTATAGCATAACAAAATGTGGAGAAAGTGATTCTGTATACTTTCCAAAGGCACTCCACATCTTGGGATTTGTCTCCGAGGCAGAAAAGATGGAGCAAGGGAATGTGACAATTATAATCCATTGATATTAGGTGATATCAGAAACTGTGTGATCTTTCTTGTATGTAATATAATGGTCGCTGAGTGATTGGCTGCATTTCAGATGTATTCCTTAGTGTTCATACCATGGTTGATGATGCGTATGCCAACATTTCCAAAATGTTTGCACAGTTGAAAAATAGGACCAATTTTAGTTCTTTAACTAGGTATCTAAAGTCCTGCTAGTTGTTTCACATCACAGATTTAAAATGCCCTCTCAGAAATGTGCTCCAGGAATTGAAACCATTTTCATCTAAACCACACTAACTTGCTCAAATTGAAAACAACAGTTCTTATTTTCTTTTTTAAATAACAGTTCTTTATATTTTGTAAAATAAAATGTTCAATATTGTCTTTTCAAATCAGGTTTCACAGACATCCACAGACATATTGTGAAATATCATAGAAAATATTGGTCATACCTTAATAAACGTTTTGTATTGAATGACTTAAAAGTTGGACATTCTCCCCATGAAATAATTTCAGTAACAACAAACTATCTTTTCAGTGAGTTTAAAGTGGTTCCGGTGCACGTGTAACAGTATTGTTTTCTCCACTGTCTAAAGTGGACCCCTAAACACACTTCTGGTGAGGCACTGCGAACCGGGTAGCTACTCAACACGTTCAACACATCTACCGCTACATCGGGATTCACACACTAACTCACACACAGTAGACAAAAACGTCCTTTGGAAATATTCAATGTTAGGCTTAGGGGTAATCCTAAGGGTTTGAAACGAGCTGTGCATGCAAGAGACACCTTAAACATCACACAGCATGGAGGAGTGAGAAAAACCTTCTCCCAGTCGATGTCAGACACTTGTAGACAGTTATAGGAAAGGGTTTCTTAAGCCAAAAGAGGCAATACCAGGTATTAGTGCCAAGGGTCTCAATAGGAAATCACATCTTTGTAAAACTCTTTTTATTTAGTTAAATACATGATATCATGGTTAAATCCATATTTCTTAAAAAAAAAAAAAAAACTAAATATTTATAATATTATAATTGCATAGCAGTTGGATTTACTTTGAAACAACATGGAGACTTCTGAAGATGTCTGTGATGCAGTTCGGTGATCCGTGTGCAAACCGCTTTCGGCGACAGCAATAAAGATACACAGCTAATTTGTATTAGAAGTTGCCTACAAATCAATAGATTGCATCTCTGTAACTTGTCGCACGCACCGGGTTAAGGACTGTAAAACCGGTTCTGTCTATACAACACCAGGTCACGATCAAGGCCACCTAGTGCACTTGACGCACGTTCATTATTGACACACGCTGATGGTGTTCGTTTCATTGGCCTGTTTGTGGGGAACCAGTCAATATTCAAATGACCCAAACAATATATCTATGTTATCATTTTCAAAATGTCCCAAATTACATCAATATATAATTTTTCACGTCAGCACTTCCTGTGGCAGCAGGCAACTAGTAAAGTTTTCAAATGTGGTAAATGCACCAGCACCCAGAGAGCATCCATTTCACTCAGCATTAAGTAATTGCATTGCTGGCTGGAGTATGACTCCGCACATAAATTGCAACTCCACCACCATGTTTTATTTATATCCTTTCTGAACCCATGTTATCATTTTCGAGGGCGGGGAGAAATTCTCAAAATGTCTACTCGCAACCTTTGTTTGACAGGTAGAGCCTCAGAAGACAATTGAGGTGACGTCAAGGGTGTAACGCCAGGTCTTGTTGGATGACAAAAGCAGAGTGTGATGGTGACAACATGTAGCCTCGTACGCGATTCGGACGTTTTCGGTCCATTCACGGCTTGGGTCATGAGCAGAGGCCCCCCGGGTGTGGGTTGGGCCAAGGAATCGGGTCGGAAGTCAGGCGTGGACACAACGGATCTCCATACTACGGAACGGATGATGATCTAAACCCGACGGCGGAAAACAACTGGAATGCGCGGGCGGATCCGCGGCCGGGACAGAACGTGGTTGCGGTGGATCGTTGAGAAGTGAAATGCGTTTAAAAATCAAAACGTTGTGGCTGAAGCCCACCCTTGTGTTTCTCTTTCTACTGTGTTCGATTCACCGGCGCTTCACTATCAGACCCACACTGATGTGATTGAAAGGGGATAAAGATCTTCATTTCCACTCAGGTCAGGTGTCTCCCCCTGGCCTCACTCCCAGAAGGGGGATGACCCCCCCTCCCCCCCAACCACCCCCACCCCCACCCCCGAGCCACTGGGGTTGCTGTTGACATTTAAACAAAATGAAGTGTTTAATACAGCAGTCCCTTGTATAACAAGGGGCCTCTCATTTTCTCTGCCCCACACGCAGTAGTTACTTGGGGTTCCAGGCTAGCGGTTCGCTAGCAAGCGCTTATCTGTAAACACAACTAAACAGAGGATGTGAGTCACTTGTGGAGATTTAACCTTTGACACAAGAGGACTTTTAGACAAACTCACTAAAAGGCCCAGGTAAACGGCAATCCCATGAACCTCACAATACGCTACTTCGAAATGCAATGAAAGGGATCCCAAACGCAACATGGACCACACACATTGGTCCCTCTCATGCCCCTTCAACAACATTGACTGAGGTGTTGGGGAGCCCATATAACATTTAGCAAAACAGCAGTTTATCATTAGTCCACAAAACCAATCCCGAGGGAAGTATGGTCGTCACTCGCTTGGAGTCACTGAACTAACTCCATTAAATCATGGCCTGAGGACCTAACCTCAACCTTACAGTTTGCGCTCAAACCAACATCCGGTGTCAGGGGAACGGGCATTTAATCGGCTTTTGGTAAGGGCTTGTTACGTTTTGATAATCATCAGAGAACCAGCCTTTGTGTGAACTCAAAGGGGACGGGCCCAGATACGCTTTCCCATTATCCTCCACCGTGTTTGATATGATTGGAATATGAATCGTATTCATTAAACTGCTAATGGATTCTTACAGGAAGGACTGCCGTAATTGTTTCTTAGACGGAGAGAGCGAGGGATAGAGAGGAAGAGAGAGGAAGAGAGAAAGAGAGAAGTTAGTTTGGGCGGCACACAGGGTTCACCTGGGTCAAAGTTCAGAGTCTGAGGGTAAAGAACAGAATTACTTTGTTTTGCTTCATCCGTTTCATTTCACAGAGGTACTACGTATTGATCTACAATCCCTTGAGGGTGCCGGATTTAGCCAGGCGGTATGTTATTCTTATCTAAAATGTAAAAACAGTCTACTTGAAAGAGTGGAATAAGCATCTGCTACACCAAACTACTAGAAGGAATAGGCTCTTGCTCTTCAAACTGCATGAGTAAAAAAAAAAGGCCCACATTATAGAAGACAATTTCTCTCATTCTTTAAAGTGTTTCGCTGCCTCCCGTTCCTTCTTTAGGCGACAGTCTGCTGTAGTGCATCGCGCACTATTGATCATAAGCGAGATGAAAATACAGAGGATAAAAATACATGTTCTATCCGAGTCGGGTTGTGGAGGTCTGACGCGGAACCGGTAAAGCAACGTGAACTGACAGGAGTCAGTCAAGGCCTGTACGCGGTCGAGACCAGCGTCACACGTGCACCCTCGGACATGACTCCGTGGCGATAGCGCACGGGAACGTACACAAACCACCACGGGGCTAAAATGTCATCAATGAATAATTCATTCGATTCATGCATTACAGATTTCAGAGAGAGAGAGAGAGAGAGTGAGACCGCACACTGTGCAGCTTGTGTGATGTGCTCTCGACGGTTGCATAATCATTTCAAAGCGGCGAGACAGAGCAAACCTTCCTCTGTAAGAAGTCCACACTTACCTACAGGTCTTTGCGGCGCGTCAAGTATATCAAAGCCCGAGACTAGATCCCGAAGTCTTCGACTGCAGAGAGGAAGATAGATGAAGGGGGAGACAAAGTCATCCGTGATGGTACACGTACCCTCGCTTGTGTACAGAAAACAGGAACATGAATAAGATATGGAATGCATTAAAAGTCCGACGAAATCTAGTCAATCTGTCTCTCACGCCAGTAGGAGGAAAATGCCCCTTCGTTTTGTTCACCGTTTCTTTTCTCTCTCGCGTTCTCTACGTTGACACAGTTGCGAAGAAATACAAATAAATGTTTTGGTTTACGTGAAACAAGATGAGATACTTGGCGGACATGTGCCGTGTTACACCGCGGCATAAGTTACGGAGAGTTGGTCAAGGCCTCACAATTGAGTGGGTAATATCACACACAGGAGCCTTTGGGACACAACCTTACGGTGGGAATAATTGAGTGGTTATAGCAGCGACGGCCTCGGAGCTTGGGCTTGCGTTCGAACGTGCACGCGGGAGGGCGGGCGTGCACGTGTGGTTTCTGGATGCTCGGGGTGCTGACGGGGACGAGTTTAGACAGCATGAAAGTAGCACACTATGAAATGAGATGGCGAAAGGAAAAAGTAGGATCGGGGGGGTGGGGGTGTGACAGCTTTTTCCGTCGGGGCGTCGGAGCGGAGACGAACCTGAATTTGTCACCATTTACAGAAAGAGCTATTGACTTCCCGTCATGCCTGCAATATGCTGACGGTCACTTAAATACGATATAGTGAAGTTGACAGGGCGTGGCGCGATGGGCAAATTAATAGGGAGACGTTAAGGAGGTGGAAACCATAGTTATTTAATGTGCCGGGACTAGACGTGAGAGACCTTTTAAAGACAAGACCACGTTATAAATAAAAGAAAAGACCGCGATTTTGCCATTTAGAACGTAACTCTGTTGGAATTGAATGTCAGTCAAACGTTTGGACACACTTCTCTACGAAAGTGCGTCCAAACCTTTTGACTGGTATTGTATGTCTCCGGATGCTTTACTATAAAATATATGCGTTTCGACAGGACGTTACATAAGACAACCATTTACACTGACATTACTTTCTGTTGAGCCAGCAGGCGTTTCAAGGCCACACTCAGCCAACTGATCCACACAGAACCAAGACATGAGAAAATGCCCTTTCTGTTAAGATCCAAAATTCTGGATTCTGTGTGGTGATAAATATGTTTGTTTGGCCCTTTTGTAATAGAAAAAATGTCAAGCAGAAAGCTAGTCAGTAGAGCGCAATCCCCTATTCTCGTGATAAGCTTTTCTTATATTCAGCATATACCTTTTCTCTGGATCACATGCCCAACACATACTATTATAACAAACCCAGTCAACCTAGCCAACACCCATCTTAGCTGCTGACAGACAGAGCAAGAGGATGGAAATGAAAAACTGAAACCTACACAGCAGAAACCTGCATGGCGGTTCTGTGGTATACTAGAGTATAACATTAATCAGGAAAAGCTGGTTAATAAGAATAAATGCATTCCCTTTTCCATTTAGGTTCATATTTGACATTGTCTGTTGATGTTATTTGTTTCTTTCAGTTTTTTTTCTGATAAAGTGATTCTTTGGCTATAATGGCACCATACGCCCTAAATTGCATCATATTGCCTACATAGTGCATTACTTTTGACCACAGCCAAACAACCACCCAGTGGTCACTGGTCAAATCTAGTACATGTTTGACAGGATTAGCTAGCTCTTTGGGCCACGTGTTGAAACCCTAAATGCAGCACTGTAATAATTTGGAGGAAATTATCTACTGTTAAAGTAGTCTAAAGTATAATGGTCCAAACAGAGCAGTTCTTCCTATTCTCTTATCACCAGATGATAGCGAGACGTTAGAGAGATGATAGAGATCTAATAGAGATATGATAGAGATATAATTGAGAGATGATAGAGAGATGATAGTGAGACGTTAGAGAGATGTTAGAGATATAATAGAGGGATGTTAGAGATCTTATAGAGAGATGACAGAGATATAATAGAGAGATGTTGCAGAGATGATAGAGAGATGTTGGAGATATAATAGAGAGATGATAGCAAGATGTTAGAGAGATGATTGAGATATGATAGAGAGATGTTAGAGATATGACAGCGAGATATTAGAGAGGTGAAAGAGAGAGGGCAGAAGAGAGAGAAAGGGAATGTCAGCACTGTCTCTCTGGTTTGCCCCGACTCAGGATGGTGCTGTGGTGTCCCACCTGTCTCCCTCCCCATTATCAACTGGTGCTGCCCGTGGTTTTCACTGGTGCTGCACTTGGCAGTCACCTGTGAATGTGCCCTTGAGCAAGGCAGTCAACCCTAATCGCCCTTGTAATTAGCACAGGACCGGCACTTTGATGAGGTGAATCATTTTCCTGGTCCATTATTTCTCTCAGTCACTCCATGTGGACCTGAAGCCACGGACTACGCTCCAGGACCACATGGCCCGACGACGCCCAGCCTTCCCAGTACACAGTCCGCTTAACGTGCAACAGGAATCGATGTGGTATAACGTGAACAACTGCAGTGTAAGTATCAGTTTACGTCACCAGGCAGCATCGTAGCCTATCCTATACTCCAAGTGAGCAAAAGCCTCATTATAAGCCCTTCTAACGCTATTAGCTTCTTTCACTTTTTAATTTGTCGTCCGGAATTGTGATCCAAGAGAGAAAGCTTTGGATCTATTGGACTGTCCGACCGTCCTCTTGGCTCACTTTCGCGCTTTTCCACACCGTCATTAATTCCAAAATAGTCCAAAGAATGGAGGGAGGGAGGTAATGAGTGGGGGGGGTTATTTTGTGGAGTGGGAGAGCATATCCGCTCTTCTAAGGTCGGTGGTTAAGTGGGGCCTGGAGGTTAAGGATTCCCTGCTATAATTATGCACCGTCTTTTCCGCGTCTCTGTCTATATCTCTTTCTCTCTTGCTCTGCTCGGGTTCATATGTCTGAAGAATACTTGCATGAATTAGGACATCGGTAAAAGAGGTAATGATGTGACTACAATGTGTTGGTGGAGTGGCCAAATGTTTGCCACCTGTTCGCCTTCCTACAGGGACACGCTCGCTAAGTGTTTAATTTGATTTAACTAAAACTGTGTTTACTGGGCAACCGTGCCTTCTGGGAAACCGTGCCTACTGGGAAACCGTGCCTACTGGGCAACCGTGCCTACTGGGCAACCGCGCCTACTGGGCATTCTTTATCCAGGTACTTCTTGGGAGCCTCCCATCAGAAGGAGAATTTGTAGGGTTCTCCTCCTTTCCCTAATTTCATACTGAGGGGGAGACAGAGAGAGAGAGAGAGAGAGAGAGAGTAATTAGGGAAGAGATGCTGTGTGAAAATGAAAAAAACTAGAGACAGAAAGAGAGTGCGGAGAACGAAAGAGAGAGGTGAGATGAAAGTGGGAGGCCTCATTAAAAGAAAGTATTGACTGTCAAGAAGTTAGAAAGCCTGTGACAAGGTCGGCCATCGTGTCCCCGCCTCGGTGTCGGTGAGGGGAGATGGTGCGTTTTATCAAAAAAATGTTTTCTCGAAATAAAGCTCTTTGATAGGCGCTAAATCAAATACCCGCCCAGTATGACATTACTGGCATTAATACTGTCCATGTTTGAAACCTCACTTTCCCTTTGAATTTCGACGTGGGGTACAAGCAACACATTGGCAGTGCTGGGAGCCAGACTTGGCAGGCAAAGTTGGACTTCGATACGTCGTAAATAGGGCTTCAAGTGGAACAGACACAAACAAACAACAAATGAGCGGTTAAACGAATGAGGTTGATTGCACAATTACAAATGACCCAGACAAGTCTCTCCCGTGGCTCTGATAGTCCGTCTATCTACTAGGATGGCAATTGGGAAACCGTGACGTGTAATGAATGTGGTTGGGGGGTATAGAGAACAGGCAAGGGCTAGGCAGGAGACGTAGTCGAGGGCGGGCAGAGGACTGGTACACAAAATGACGGTAGAAGCCTAATACGCAATCTAACACACGAACAAACGATAGACTGAAGAGAACGACAGCTTAGTACAGACGTAGAACGTACAATACCTCACAACGAACAAAACAAACAACCGACATATATAGGACGCACCGTAACAGGCAACAGGTGCATCCAATAACGGAAAACCCGGGCAGCGTTCAGAAACCAAAAAACACGTAACGTCGAAAACGGAACGTTACATGACGTCAACACGAAGACGCTGCAAACCCCCCCGGCTTCGGGTTTGTGAACTGCGACACGAGTTCTGTATACCTGGACTCTGACCTATTCTTGTCAAGCCTCGTGTAAGTGAACCTGGTTCCAAAGACACAAGGAGTAAGTACACGTACACTTGTTATTGCCACTGATTGATCCAGCGGGTGTCTTACACCCAGGCCTACCTAATTAGAAGCTGATGTCTGTCTAAGATAGACTCTGAATCTAACAAGCACTCACTATCTCAGCCTTTGTCTTGCTGTCTCTCGCCAAAACACTGACGAAGACAAAATAGAAGGCACACAGATATGCCCTATAATTTACTTCTAACATAACTTATTAACTTCCTCCCCGCGAAAGTTGCTTTGAATCGGTTCCAAAGCATGTTTTATGACCGAGCAATATTTCAGTAGGTTCCCTTGGCTTGTATCCTAAATGTCCCTGCATGCCCTATGTAGTACACTACTATAGACTGGTGGCCATAGGGAAGTCATAAAGCACTTGTCAAAAGTAATGCACTACGTTGGAAATACAGTGCTATTTGGGATGCGTGGGAAACAGAGATATTGTGAACAGAACTTGGGCTTCAAGCGCTGTAATGTCTCTTTCTCTCTCCGTTCTCTCCGACTACGACACTAGATGTCCAATAACCTTCTTGATCCTTTCCAAATGAAAGTGACACTGATTACATCACTGTGCTCCCGTGGCTCGGAGCTGCCAATAAGATCTCAGAGGTGCAAAGCAACGGCATGATTACGTTCGCTGACGACGACGTGGGACCGAAGCCGGTGCCGGAGTGTGATCTTGGTCAGGCAGGGGAGGAGGCCGGAAGGAGGACGTGAGGAGGCCTTGAGGAGGCCGGGAGGAACCGCTGAGGCGGGGGACACAGGGACCAGATAGAGTCACACATGTGTCTTAGTTTACCAGCGGTGTGAAGTCACATGATCTGGATACACCAGGGTGCATGCACTCATGCACCCCCCAGTGTGTGCAAGTTTCATGTGTGTGTACATGTGTGTTTGCATGTGTGTGTACATGTGTGTTTGCATGTGTGTGTACGTGTGTGTTTGCATGTGTGTGTACATGTGTGTTTGCATGTGTGTGTACATGTGTGTTTGCATGTGTGTGTACATGTGTGTTTGCATGTGTGTGTACAATTGAGTCCCCTCTTTAAAAAAAGAACTACCAGTGTGGTTAGGATAGTGAGGAGTTGAGATGCAAAATCAATGTTTAATATGTCCTGGGCCAAGGCCGAGCTCAGGCAAAGATCCATGTCTGTGGTCAAGCTGATTAATGGTTATTATCACATATTACTTCCATTCATATTCACTTGGCGTACCACATTGAGTTGCTGTCATTGTTTAGCTTAAACAGGAGTATGGTAGGTTCTCCAAACCCCATTTTTCAATTTATTACCAGGTGACTGACTGTAAACTCAGAAAGAGACAGAATCGAGACTTCTATTCTATCGATCCCTTAAAAAGATGGAGTAAAAAAAAGGCAGACATAATTGCTTTGGTATAAAAAACACATTTGTTTCTAATAATAAAAAACACATTTGTTTCTAATAATGTTGACGGATGTTGCTGGTTTCAATTACATTTATTGTGTGCTATTTAGCAGACGTTTAAACAAAAAGAAATATGATCTAAATCTGAAGTGTTTTACGTTTCCGTGTGAGGAAGTTGCCATGGTGAAAGATCCATTCAAAGACATGTATCAATGTTACCTTCAGTGTTAAAATTATTATTTTACAGTAGGCATGATGTATAACCTTTAGCTGTAAACTAAAGAATGCAATTTAATGCCGATGAAATAACATTATTTTAGACGTCAAATAAGAAACAGATCCTGAATACAATAAATGCGATGTAAATTGAGTTCAAACTGTTAGATACTGTTCCATGAATTGCTGTATGTATGTAAAAGTGTGTTAAGAAGACATTACGTAGATTTGCCAAAATCCCAACCATCATCTCTTCTTATTATTCTGGTAGCTTGTCTGATCCTGTCTTTCTAATGTGTTTGGTCACTGGCCTAACTGATATTGTATTGGTCTTCCAACTGTGTTTCGTCATTGGCCTCACTGATAATGTCTTGGTCTTCCAACTGAGTTTGGTCACTGGCCCTTGGTCATCTACTGTGTTAGGTCACTGGCCTTCAGTGATAATGTCTTAGTCTATCTATTGTGTTAGGTCACTGGCCTTGGTGATAATATCTTAGTTTATCTACTGTGTTAGGTCACTGGCCTCAGTGATAATGTCTTAGTCTATTTACTGTGTTAGGGCACTGCCCTCTGTGATAATGTTTTAGTTAATCTACTGTGTTAGATCACTGCCCATAATGATAATGTCTTAGTCTATCTACTGTGTAGGTCACTGACCTCAGTAATAATGTTTTAGTCTATTTACTGTGTTAGGGAACTGGCCTCTGTGATAATGTTTTAGTTCATCTAATGTGTTAGATCACTGGCCTTAATGATAATATCTTTGTCTATCTACTGTGTAGGTCACTGGCCTCAGTGATAATGTTTTAGTATATATACTGTGTAGGTCACTGGCCTCAGTGATAATGTCTTAGTCTATCTATTGTGTTAGGGCACTGGCCTCAGTGATAATGTTTTAGTCTATCTATTGTGTTAGGTCACCAGCCTCAGTGATACTGCCATCTTGCCTCACTAGGTATTGGAGGAGATTATGATGAGCTGTGGTTACTGTGTGGTCATCTCTACAATCAGCAAAAGTCATCATATCTAGCTGCTTCTCTTCTGCAACTGGTACGCAACATTCAACCGGGGGACCATGGTTTATCACTGGTTTACATAATGGATTTTAGGCCAATTTGTGTTTTTGATGTTTGAGGAAAGCATTATGAAACCAATCAAGGAAGACCTCGAAATAACAAATACTAAAAATTCATAATGAGTGGTATATTCTATTAGAACAAAACCAAAAAAGGGACACTTTAACAAGGAAACCAATGAACCGTGCTACAACAACACAACAAAATACATGTTATTGTCTGCCATTCATTGCCCTCGGTCCATTCCCTTTACAAAATGTCTTCTTTCCCCTCCACAAACCCGAGCCTTTTGTTTCCACGTGAAATCCATTCAGCCTCGACCCTCTTCTCTTAGCATGCTATGGCATAATGCACCGTGGCCCGAGAAGATTAAAAATGAACACAACAACAATGCAATATTCAGCAGATCATCCTCAGTGTCAGGAACACTCCCGCTTATCTCACATCAAGAGACCCGAAAGAGGAAATTACGGTCTTCGCCTGTTTTTTCCCCCCTCCGAAGGTCAGAACGGGTCTGCGCCAATGACACATTGATCCGTCATACGGGCCACTCTGATTGGTCGCGATCCGTTGTGAATGAAATTCTCGGCACTCAAAGTAGGTCTTGTTGCGTCGCTTTAGCGACCGTCGGGATAATAATAAGGGTTCCCGGGGACTCTGGGTAATAGCACGTCAGGAACATCCAGCTATCGTGTTAATGGATGTGTCATATCAGCATTGCAACCCACCCCGGCACTGTGAAAGAGTATTGAGTCTCGGATCTGACAGGAACAGGTGAATAGAATTGATTGTCATACAGCTTTACATTGGTTCTCCGTTGCTCAGGGTCAGGTTTGGTAAGCGGGGAAAAGCAGGTGTCATGTTTGGAAACCAAATCTGAGGTGTTATAAACGTGCCCAATAAGAAAATTAAGGACATGTATTTTTTTGGATGGCGTCACATTTTGTCATGTGTACCCAAACGAACATGCCCTATTGCATTCCTGCGACTGTCAACGGCGTTTGAGGCAATCACTCTCTACCTGACAGCTTTTCTTAACGATGCTTCATTTTCAAACTCAAGGCCGGTGGGTGTGTTTTGATGACTGCATCCTTTGTCCGTTTGAAAACAGGCGGAGTAACACGCTGTTATCAACCACTTTGCGGTGGAACATCAAACCCATGCGACATAATTACAGAGAAGCCTATTATTTTCTAGTCCTGAGGCGAGAGAGTCCGAACGGGGGAGAGAGACAACAGGAAGGGAAAGTGATATGAATGGAGGGGAGAGAACTCCAGCGACGGAGTCGGCAAGAGGAACCGAAACGGTTACAGGAGGAGACAGACACGCGGGGGGAGACACAGAACCTAGAAAAGAGGGAGAAAAAGCCAGAAAGTACAGAGCTTAAGTGCCTGCCGTGTCAGAAGGCATGAGCGTCCATTTTGTCACATCAAATGCACATTCCATGTTCCCCCCCAATCCTCGAGTCCCCGTGTGTTGACTGGGATCGCTGGCCCCTCTGTCGGCTCCCGTTCAATCCATCACGCCGGAGGACGCATTAATGTGACGCCAGTTTTTTACTAGGCCGGCTGAGGCGATCCGCGAGGGCTCGGGGAGCGAGCATTTTTCACCGGAACATTCATCACCAAGTCCAAAGAGAGCAACCACCAAGCATCAGTCATGGGCGGCAGTCCACTCAATGGTCTGGAGCCATTAAATGCCACGTAACCATAGCGATCCGTCCTCTAACCGTCACCGTCAGCCGTCACCACGAAGCCTATAACCGCACCGGCCCGGCATTAGCCTGTCTTGGGTCGCTTTGAAAGGGCCGCGAGACAACCGCGACGCACAAAGGCTTTAGAAATAAATATGATAGCTCTATCGACGTTCCTGGGTTTTTCTTCTTTCACGAGTGAGAGAGAGACAACAAGCAAGGAACGAGGTGCCTTCTGTGTTTTTCGTAAAGAGGCCTCAGGCACGCGGACCGCCACAAGTTAGGAGATCAATAGGAGATGTCAAAGCCCACGTTCAGGGAGAGAGAGCGGTGTCACCCCGGCTTCTCCCTGTCAAGACCAGGCAGGTTCATACAGATATCGGAGAGAGGAGACATGGTCAAACCAGCCAAAGGTGTGTGTGTGTGTGTGTTTGTGTGTAGCATTGCATCTCTCCAGACAAGATACTGGTTGGCTTTTTTAACACGTCCCGCTGCTGATCCTGTTACAGCTCACAATCCCTCTCTGCCTGCATCTGTCGGTCCGCGTGTCAGATGCCTGTCTGTCTGCATTTCTGTCTGTCTTCAAGTCTGTCAGCATGTCCGTCTGTCTGCCTGTCTATCTGTCTGAATCTCTGCACGTCTGAATCTCTGAATGTCTGAATCTCTGCATGTCTGAATCTCTGAATGTCTGAATCTCTGCATGTCTGAATCTCTGAATGTCTGAATCTCTGAATGTCTGAATCTCTGCATGTCTGAATCTCTGCACCTCTGAATCTCTGCACGTCTGAATCTCTGCATGTCTGTGTATCTGCATGTCTATCTGTCTGAATCTCTGCAAGTCTGCATGTCAATATGTCTGAAAGCCTGAATGTCAATCTGTCTGTCTGCATGTCTATCTGTCTGAATCTCTGCATGTCTGTCTGTCGGAATGTCAATTTGTCTAAATGTTTGCATGTCTATCTGTCCATCAGTATGTCTATATCTCTGTATGTCTGCATGTTTATCTGTAAGAACCTCTGCATGTCTGTCTGCCTGAATCTCTGCATGCATGTCTGTCTGCATGTCTGTCTGTCTGAATCTCTGCATGTCTGTCTGTCTGCATGTCTGTCTGCTTGTCTGTCTGTCTGCAAGTCTGTCTGGATGAATCTCTGCATGTCTGTCTGCATGTCTGTCTGCCTGAATATCTGCATGTCTGTCTGTCTGCTTGTCTGTCTGCAAGTCTGTCTGCTTGTCTGTCTGTCTGCAAGTCTGTCTGGATGAATCTCTGCATGTCTGTCTGCTTGTCTGTCTCTGAATGGCCCCTCTCATCTTCCTTGGCTTGGCAATCCCCTGAAACATCACCTTTCACCTCTTTTCTCTTTCATCTAGCAAAGAGGGGAAAGAGGGAAGGATGTGAGTGACATAGAGACAAAAGGAGAGAGAGAGAGAGAAGAGGGGGAGAGTAAATTACATTAAAGAAAGAGGAGCAGAGAAAGAGAGAGGAGTAGAGAAAGGGAGAGAAGTAGGGAAGAGGAGGAGGGGAGTGATCATTAAAATGAGTCAGAGAGAAAAGGAGAAGAGGAGTATATAGAGAGAGGAGAGAATGGGAGAGAAGTAGGGGAGAAGAGGAGGGGAGAGATACTTAAACAGAGAGAGTCAGACAGGGGGAGAGAGATTACCACACAGGGAGGGGAAGAAAGAGAGATCTTGGGACACAGGGAGGGGAAGAAAGAGAAGACAGTTGAGTCAGAGAGAGTAACAGGTATTCATGGTGCTGCTAGCTATGGGGCTTCTCCTCCAGTCTGCCTCAGCCTGATGGAGGTTCAGGGGAAGAGCTCTCTGTTCTCAAGAGGATTTGCTGAAAGTAGACACGCTGTACACTGGTCTGCGTGAACATAATCCCACCCTTCCTCCCTTCCTTTCTTCCTTCCCCAATCCCGCTCACTACTCCCCTCCTCTCGTTCTCATTCACCTCTCGCCCTCCCCTTACCCCCGTTCCCCCCCCCCGTTCCTCCTTTCTCGCTCTCTTTCTCCGTGTCCCTCCCCTTTCGCCTCGCTCCATTCCCCCCTCCGCCCCCCCCCCGACCTCTCCTTCTGCCTAAGGAATCACTAAATCCACTTCAGTGGGGATGACAACGATCCTTCAAGCGTGAGGAAAACTATTTATTTGAAATCGGGATGCATCTTGTGGTGTCAACAAAACTGCGAGACCGGTGGTCAGTCAAATGCATTGGAAGGTGCATTTTCACTCCGTATTCCAATTTCGACAACGGAATGCCAATGGCAGGGCTCGGCTTGTTATTCAAGACCATGTATGTTTAATTTCAAGTGGCTGCTTCTCTGACGGTGCCTGATGGATTGAGCGCGGAAGCGTTTATGTCTTCATTCGCTTGTTGCGATGAATCATGTCGAACCACTGCTCCCTTGTGGCTGTTCTCATATCACATCTGATTCCCGTGATAAATCACAAGGGGACGCAATGTCACATCGCGTTCGATCCTTTGATAACTCCCACGTCGACTCAAAGACATATCGCATCTGACCCCCTTGGGAAAGTACAAGTCAACTCGGTTGTCACATCACATGCCACCCTGTGATAAATCACAAATGGCTTTCGTGTGAACCATACCTGAACCAATTCCAAATACATGAAGAACGGCAAACAACAGACCCAAGCCAGGACAGCACCAACGGAAGTATTGTAACCATGTTAGACGACACCGCTCAGGAAGGCCGAAGGGCCAGAATTCCTCCGTTCGTCGTACTCCAGCGACTCCCCCAGGTTGCTTGAGCCCCCCCACCGCCACGCTAATTGAGGTCGTCCTGGTGGATAAGTGCGCCCACACACACTCACGCTGACCTAGATGATGTTCCGTTTCGGCGAGCTGTCTGGAACAGGGTTGAATGGCTTGGCGTTGATGCCTAGGAGGAAGGCTCGCCGCAACCTTCCTGAATCCGTTGGGAGCCGGAAAGGGATGGGAACACAATGGTGTTTGAGGACATGGGGAATGGAGGAGAAAGGGGGTAGAAAGTGCTTCAAATTAGAGGGATAGAATTTGAGAACACATTTACGGGACGATTTTTGCTAAACTTAAAAACAACATTTCAACGCCATTATATGGCACCGGCGTCCTAAAATGTATCCCAAGATCATGTTTGGAATGTGTTTTTTATTCCATCTGGGTTATTCCGGCTCTGGATTTAACTGTAAGAGGCACGGAGGTAGTGAGGCCTTCCATAGTATGAATTCATAGAAATGGTTGGCTGGCATTCTCACTACCGGATATCAAGCATCTGACCCAAAGAAAAAGCTATGAAGACGGCAACTAGTCAAACCAACTCCCTCGCACGTCTCCCCAAACACGGCAGCCCAAGGCAAGTGGGACATGGCTATGTGTTCAGTGCTGTGCTGGGACTACACAAGGAAGTGAATTGCATTAAATGCCCTTGAACCCTTCGGAATAGGTTAAATGTCTATAGCCACTGTTCTCATTCCACCTAATAAAAACTGTTAACCCACCGTATGAAATACATGTTGTGTGTGCCTTAACCAGGGACGGTGTCCGAAATGAACCTTTACTCCCGACATAGCAAACTACTTTTGACAGCACAATATGGACCATTAAAAGGAAATAAGGTCCTATTTGAGCCATATACAAGGTGTGGGGCTATGGAAAGCAACCTAAAATGTAACTGTGAGCTCCCATGGATCCCATTATATAAGGGTGTGCTGCCGTTGTTTGGTACCGTGGTGGGTCAAACTTTGAGAGGCATCTCTCTGTGGAGGTGGCTTTCATCTGTGGAGATGCTTTTCCTGACACACAAGCTCTTTCTCTCGTTCCTTCACTCCCTCCCTGTCTCTCCTGGGTGTTTTCAGTGGGTGAGTAAGTTTGTTGGCCGTCTTACCTTTGGGTTGAATGCCCTTGGTTGATTGTCCAGGGACGAAGAGCAGCTCCATACACAGGACCTTTTGTTAAGTTCCATCGCTTGTGTGTGTGTGTTTGTGGGTGTGTGTGTGGGTGTGTGTTCTTCATTGGCAGCTGTGCCAGCTTCTGTGTGAATTGCTCATCACGGATCTACAAGGGGGCAAACAGGGCACAAATCAAACACTGAAATCAAAACTCCCTACGGCGTACAATGTTGGGTTTCATTTTGTGTGTGAATGTAGGTAGTGGATCAGAGAGGGAGAAAGGAGCTTTGGTCCACAGTTCGTCAGAGGACGGCTGAGCACCAGGGACGCTGTTTCAATGCTTTTAATTAGCAGCCGTGCAGGGCACATGAACAGCAAGATCGGTTTAGGGAACTTGCGCTACAATGTGGTCACGATCCTATGCTGCCGGTAACGTACTCGTAGTATTTGCAATCTGATGTTCCCGACGTACAGCTCCCCATATGTCTGCTGTCGAGGGATAGGCGGGGGACATTTTGTATTTATTTATTGAGTCAAACGGTGGAAATGCTGAAAAACAAATGGGATCCATGTTTGAGACACAAAACATGCCGAAAGACACGTCGCTGGAGTTTTCATACTGGCACGGCCGTCTACAGTATCGCAATGAATATTATACCATCGATCCCCACCTGCAACCACCCAGAACGGGTGAAAGTCCTCGACTCGTCAATAACTACAGACAACAGTCCAAAAGTCACTAAATACCACTAGCAGCTGTGTTTATTCTGAAGCATGCTAAACCCCCGGTTGAAGGCCGGAGTGTTTCTCCGTGTCCAACATGATGGCGCGCCGCGGGCACCGGAGGGCTTGAGGAGAAAGCGAAGGAAGAAAGACGTAGAAAAAGGAGGAACGTGCAAAGCAGAGAGAAGGAAAGGAACTAGGAAACAGAGAGCGAAGGAAGAAAGACGTAGAAAAGGAGGAACGTGCAAAGCAGAGAGAAGGAAAGGAACTAGGAAACAGAGAGCGAAGGAAGAAGGGCAGATGGGAAAAGAGACGACAGGTAGCTTGAGACTGGAGGGAGAATATGTGAGAAAGAGAGAGAGATTGAAAAAGAAAAAAAGATTGAAAGAGAAAGAGAGAGCGAAGCGGTGTCAGAATAGGTAACTCATTACAGACTGGTCCTATATAGATGTTGACGGTGTAATCGCATTACATGGAAACCTAATTTTTCTCTGTAATATATTCACATCCTTTGTTGGAGCCTGGAATCCGAAGGCGTGATATATTTAAATTTAAAAAAAGCATAAAACTGAATTAACAAAATGTTTTGCCCTTGCAATTATTTGACTTGGCTGAGACATCTTTTAATGGCTGTGGTTAGTTTCACCACTGTCATTAACAGGCCATTTCCTTCTTTGGTAATCCACCCTGGTGGACATTTAATTGTATTTTGTCATGTCTGAGAGACTTCTAGGACACTGAGATTTGTCTCATGCATAATTGGCCAGAAAGAGTGTGGGAAAAGGCTTTGCGCTAAACCAGACGATTTGGTGGGTCAGAACATGTATTGAAGGGGAAGAAGGACTTGACAAATTGATATATTGTAGTCAGGATATTTTACATTTTGCAAATCCCCCATGTTATATCAATCACAGTTCAGGTCAATGTATTTGTATTCATGGTTGTGCTTGATCATTGCAGCCACTGGATTTTGTTCCTATCAGCAGATACATGGACGGCTGACAAAGTTAAAGGAAAGATGTCTCAGTAAGGTGTTAGGCCACCATGAGCTGCCAGAACTGCTTCAATGCCTCTTGGCATAAATTCTACCTGTCTCTGGACTCTACTCTACTGAAGAAACCAAACATAATTAATCTTACATGTTTAGGCTGTTCCAACTCAAAAACTCTTAACAGTTTTAACAACAAGGTAGGTATGAATTAATGCAATTTGCGTAATTAGCATTAATTAAGCCTAAAACAGTTTCTCTTGAACCGTTTCTCTTCCTTAACATAACCAAGCTGGCAAGCACACCACACTAACTTCAGTAAATGTGTTTTGTAGTTTAGTGCACCTTAGGTCACTGCTGTGTCTGGCCCTCAAAGGATTATGGGATACATTATTTGTTTCACACCCAGGGCAACCAGTTATTCATGTGGGATAAATCCTTTTCCAAGTAAAGCCTCGAAAATTTTCCAGGAAGTCCCATTTCCTTGCAGAAATTAAAGCTTGC
Source organism: Novumbra hubbsi (assembly GCA_016801125.1). Taxonomy (NCBI): domain Eukaryota; kingdom Metazoa; phylum Chordata; class Actinopteri; order Esociformes; family Umbridae; genus Novumbra; species Novumbra hubbsi. The sequence goes on from JACXGK010000414.1 coordinate 53,641, forward strand.
TGCTAGTGATGGCAATAACATTGTGGAAAATGAAGGCTGTACGGAATTAAGTAGCCCCAACTCATACTTAGAATGAGTTGGGGCTACTGCATAATGCACGTTTATGCTCTGATAGCTAGATGCTAATGGTAACTTGCATGGCTGAACATTGGTGCTAACCTAGTAAAAGAGATTTTCTGGCATGATTCGGAAACATTTCCCAGGTTTTTCAAAGGAAACAATTCTATGCACCAGCAGAAGGTCTGATGAGGGGTCCGAGGATTACATCCCGGTACCAAACAGCAGTCAGGGTACTAATGGCTAGCATGTTGAGGCCTGTGCAACCCTCCAAGGATATGCCTCCCCAGACCATCACTGACCCACCGCAAAACTGGTCAGGCATCTTTACATTCACCACAGCGTCTCAAGACTCTTTCACGTCTGTCAAATGTGCTCAGTGTGAAGCTGCTCTCATCTGTGAAGAGAACGAGGTGCCAGTAGCGAACCTGCCAATTCCGGTGTTCTCTGGCGAATGCCAATCGTGCTGCACGACGCTGAGCTGAGAGCACAGGTCCCACTAGAGGATGTCAGGCCGTCATTTATTCCCTCATGGAGTCCGTTTCTGACAGTTTGGTCAGAAATACCGGCCCTGTCAAGCTCTCCTCATGTAACAGCCCGTCTCCTTGTATCTCCTCCATGCTCGTGAGACTGTTCTGGGAGACACAGCAAACCTTCTTGCACCGGCATGTATGGATGTGCCACCCAGAAGCAGCTGGACAACCTGTGCAACCTGAATGGGCTGCAAGTACTGTGTCATGCTACCAGTAGTGACAAGGACACTAGCAGAAACTAGAGAAGAATCAGTTAGGTTAGATAAGCAGAGAACAATTGTCTGTGGACACCACCTGCAAACTCATTCCCTTTTTTGGGGTTGTCTTGCTGTTGTCTCTCTAATGCACCCGTTGTTACTTTCATTTGCATCAAAACAGATGACATTTATAATCACGCTTCCTAGTTGAACAGACTGCTGTCCCGGAAGTGGAATTGACTTAGTGCTATACTGTGATTCAGTGTGCGGTGTATATACAGCACCAGTCAAATATTCTGACAATCCTACTCATTCAAATGTATTTATTTACTTTTACTATTTTCCACATACCAATAATAGTGTAGACATCAAAACTATGAAATAATGCATTTGGAATCATGACGTTTGCCAAGTGTCAAACAAATCACACATAATTTATTTTAGCCTCTTCAGAGAAGCCACACTTTGCATTGATGACAGCTTTTGGAAGGCCTTGGCAATCAAGATGGCGCTCGTTACTTACCCAGGTAAAGCCAAAACCGCTGATGTGCAGGGAATGCACAACATTTTGCAATGTAATAAATGTTGCTTTTCACCTGGTGCTGGTATTACTAAACAGTCCCCCTTTCCTCTTCCATACCGTTTGTTGTGTATTTGAACTTGTCTACATGGGAGTACGGAAATAACGGTGAAGTGTGTATCTTTATGAAAGCACGTGTGCCACAAGTGGCTTCAGAACACAATCAACATGCAAGAGAGCAGTTTCCCTCGTGACGCCACAGTCACTAGGGAAACAACACACCCCACACACTTTACTGAAATTGAATCAGCGCTCAGATCAGCTCAGATCAGATCTGCGCTCAAATCGAAAGAAATGTACAACTTTAAATGTCACTACAGTTTTAGCAGCCAGTTTATACACCTTCTTGGTAACCCTAAAACAAATCAGGAACCATGTCTGTTGTAGTGGGTTTGTCCCAGCTTGCAGTCCACACAAGCAGTCTGAAGGATGCTGACAAAACGGTGTTGAAAAGTAGAGGTTTTCAAGAGCTAGTGCAGTAGACATAATTAAACATTTGGTGCTTTTTGCCGCGAATTCTGTTAAGACTGTTAAGAATGCTAAAACCAACGAAATGTTTTCCTTAGCCCTCGCAAAAAAAATTGTTAATAGGCTGCATGAGATAAATGTCAACGTTTTAATTTACACTAATGTACGCGGTTTGTTTGCGCTGTAGTCAGTGATTGTTTTGTTGTTGTTTTTTACACTAGATGGCAGCTTTACACAATTCATTGCTCGATGATAGAGCATCTCCTCCATCAGCCTTGTCATCTAAAGGATTAATTCATGTGATGTTTGCTTACATGTTTTAAGATCTCAATATTAAACTTTCCTCGAATCACGCTTACATTCTTACACGGACATTATGATTTAGGCCTAAACACTTTTGTTACGATAGCTATCTTTTGTTGTAATTTTTTTTTATTCCTAATATTCATGAATTGATTTACTTGCAAAGAACTTTGGTCAATACTATTAACGTTGTAGAGAAAAAATCTTTAAATATCGAAGCAATAAGTTACTCAACAACTACATCAGAATTTACGACTGCCGTGAAGTTACTACGGGCTTGCTCATTCGCCCTTATTTTAACCTCTTTATTTGGATGTCGTGTTCGCTACAAAATAAGCTCTGCTCTATTGTTAAAGACGAAAGAGTCGTATCTACACCCTTCAACTGTGGCTAAAGTGGGGATAATGCACACAATTGTAAGGTGAGCATCGGTCAGACATGAGTAATAACGTCTCTGTTGCAGGCATCTTAATACTGCCAAAAAACGAATTTCAAAGTGTCAAGTACTATGAGAACACATTCATAAAGTATAGCAACGACTGTAATGTTCGTGAATTAATGTGAATCGCTATATTTATTTGAATACCTATTCCCGTCGATCCCTAAATGACATTCCACTCAAGAGCTGAGTGTTGTGGTGCTGAAGAACAGCGCCTGTAGCAGCTAGCCGCAGGTAGCCTGTCAAACTCCACCACGACTCCTCCTCTGCACAGATGTAGCCTTTTAGACCGGTGCCATTTAACGCCCGTGATGTAACTAATGTAACGATTTCCTTATAGATATAGGCCTACTTTTACGCAATCTATTTTCAATTATAGTTTATGGGGCATGTAGGTTTTGAAATGCCTTAATATAATGACGATTTGATACGCAATATGCAGTCAATTCCATTCTTTATTCTAATCTTTTATTATTCTCGTTAATGTTCCAGAAGCATATAGAATCAATGGCACTTATGGTTTTAGGACCTTCCCCGTTGTTCATAATTCAAGTTTTCGCCTAACAGAGGCGCTTAGGATAATTACAACTGGCAATTAGGACATACTCATTATATTCACATGGATAGTTGATAATAAATCATTTTTTTATCGTTACTAGTGTAGATGAAAGTTACTTACAGTAAGTGCAGACCAGAAAAAATACGGGGTTGTGATGCCACCCAGGTTGAGCTGCTCAGCAGTCTATTGCAGTATTATGTTCCTCTATTTGCGATTCACTCAGATGAATTATTCAGGAAATCTGCGTTAAATGTAGTCGGATTACCTGTAAGCACTCTGCCGTCCAAGATACATATTAAAAACCCAGGGTGGATATGGTTTTGGCTGTGGCACCGTTGTTAAGCATAACCTCTATTTTGAGTGGTTATTTTGAGTCGTGCTTGTCATGTAAAACCCTTCACGCCAAGGACAATGTACTAGATGTTTTATCCACTCCAAAGCCTTAGAAAATGTGAGCCGGACAATGAGCTTGGTATCACGCGTGTCCCATAATCAGCCTTTCTCCCGAGGACCTTTTGACCGCTCAGGCCGTGCGTTACGCAGCAATGTGATCCAAGCCTGTGCTTCTGCACCCCCCCCACCCCCCCTTACTACTGTAACCTCCCACGTTACGTTAGGCAGGCAGCTGAGCCAACAGAGTGGGTTCCATCCCAAACAGGACTCTTGTGTGTCTGCGCCTGTGTGTCGAGCGCGTGCCAGAATGTACGCACCCCTTGTGTCGCCAGAAATATACCGTGATCACCCCCGGCGCATGTCGGAAGGACAATCTCTCTTCGTACCCGCGGCGGTGAGTGTTATTCTGTTCTTAGGCCTTTTTCGAGCAAAACCAACCCCTGTGATCCACCCAAACAGAACTCACAGATCCGAGACCAGGCTATGTTTGGAGGTGAATGGAGAACAGAAGGCAGCCGGATCACGAGAGGGTCCCATTAACCCCCCCAGCCACGTCTCCTTGACGACCGGGGCCTAACATGTAAACTGTTCCCATGGTGACGGTTGCTGAGTGTGATCAGCAGGAGATAATAATAGATCAGGAGGTGGATGTAGAGATCTGGGCTGCCCAGTTATATTCAAAGCCAAAGACACCGGCAGATGCGCTTGTCATTCGTTGGCCGGCCTTTCGTGTAATTATGCGCAGAATCACATGGGATTAGCATGTAGGCACATGCTGGTAGACGGTGATTGTGTGGTAAATAATACGACAAACACACAAACACACACACACAAACACAAACACACATTCCACTCGGTTGAAACACCGGATCCACGTCATTTCCGCAGTGTAGACTATATGGACATAATCACTAGTGGATTGGGGTACCATAACCCCCCCCCGGGTTATGGTACAGCAGTGTGCTCTGGCCTGTACGGGCTCTGCTCCAGTCGGGCTGGTTCCTCGTCGACTCAGAGAGGCCGAGAGCAGCGGGTGGACGGGTCTCTACCAGCGAACAGGGCCCTTGAGGTTCACCGCTCTCTCCCACCTAAGGCTCGCAGCCTCCGACCATAATGAGAGAAAACATCCAGCGAAGGGCCGCGTGGGAGACGCCTGGACCAGAGGTACGGACGGAGAGAGCTTCCCCGGAGAGATCGCGTGGTCGCATTTCCCGTTCGAACGCGCCGCTCAGACCCACGTGCGCGGCAAAGTAGAAGATAACATGCTAATTTATTCCGTACCACATTCAGCTGTAGACGAATGGCTCTGGGGTAACGACCGTTTACTTCCAGTACATTTCGCCACGTCTAAGTCCCAAATGGCTCGCTACTCCCGGTCCCTTCATGGCGCACTACCCCTGACCAGGACTTACTAGGGCAATGGCTTTATCTTGGCCGAAAAGAAAAATCACCCGGTTTTGCATCACAAGTAGCGTCTAGATCGGCAGAGCCCTTAGACATATACTGTCTTTGGCACTCAGATGGGTGGATTACCATAGCATTATTGAAGCCCTGGGTAAAAGTATTTGTTCATCAGTATTGAAAGCATAGCAAAAGGCTGATTGTTATACAAAGTGCAATGAGTAAATGTTTTAAGTAAATATTTATTTAGTGGCTCTCAAAATGATGAAATGAAAGGGTAGAAGGAGGTCACAGTGCAATGGTCACAGGAATGAGGGTTGAAGGGAGTCAGAGTGTAATGGTCAAAGTGATGAGTGTAGAAGGAGGTCAAAGTGTAATGGTCACAGTTAAGAGTGTTGAAAGGAGTCAGATTGTAATGGTTACAGGAATGAGTGTTGAAAGGAGTCAAATTGTAATGGTTACAGAATTGAGTGTAGAAAGGGGTCAGGGTGTAATGGTTACAGGATTGAGTACTAAAGGTGATCAGAGTGTAATGGACACACTGATGACTGTGGAAGGGGTGCTGGTGATGAAGCAGATGGCAGTGTGATAAATTACATCTAGCTTTTTAAGGAGCTATTTGATGGCAAGCATGAAGAGTATGTTGGAATAGCCGAGGATTGACATTGTAGTCATTTTTGGCAGGGTATTCCTATTTAGCATGACTGGAGGATGCCTTTTGGAGAAACTAACTTGGGTTTAACCCCACATTTTAGGTGGGTGATATGAGTATTGAAAGCGAGTCTGCATTCCAGCTGCATACTAAGATATTTGTAGGTGTTGACACTCCAAGGATGTTTTGGAGGGCAGGTTGAGGTGAGATCAGATTTATGAGAATCCCTCACGGTATTGAAGGTTTCATCATTGCGCACGGTCTTCCATGTGCAAACATGTCATTATCATTGATGCCCGACCTTCCAGAGAGTAATTAACAGCCCAGTCCTACTCACTTTGGTCTAAGGATATTGAAGACTTACTGGTGAGCCTTCAAGTCTTACCTAACAGAAATGAGATTTGACCGGATTGAATTTTCAAACCGCCCAGAAATGCATGAGGTCGCCACACCGCATTTTGGTTAACAATGCCCTAGAGTGTACAATGTGAATAAGGTGAACGTGGACCTTTACAACGCCGCCGTTGGTCTCTGTTACGGGGCTTTCCATTGTCTCTCGCATCTCGGGCCGTTTATAAATAGCTGCAGAGGGAGGCGGGAAGGCTGCTCCTGGCTCAATGAGTGGATATCATCGCCCTTTCATTACAGCAAATTGACAGGGGCTCAGCCCTCATCCGAGATGGCATTACTGCTGCAGGGGCACTTGAGGGGCTCGCTACCAATGGGCATACACACACACACACACACATAGACGCACACGGGGAGGCACACACAAGACTGAACACTGTTATACTCCACTGTTGTATGCGGTGTTAATCAAAACAGAGGCAATAATTGAGGTTAATGGAAATGGAGATATACAGCTTTGAGAGAATGTGTGTCTGTTCTAGGCCCGCAGCAATATGTGAGTCACCGTCTAAGCCACAGGGGCTATGTGGGGTTAAAAGAAATGTCCTGCAATGCCAAAACACTAAGAAAACGTATATATAAAACATTAGGCAATTTGTGCTCTCTGACATCATTATGTAGACATCATTCCAACCATTGGTTTACTGTGTTTTTCTCTATATCAGTTAACTGAGCATTGGGGCAGAGAGAAGAGCTATTTCACATCACCCGAAACCACAACCATAGGCGACCTATATATCGGGTTTACAGCACCTAGACAAGCAGACAAGCGCTATGTGGGTGAGTCAATGAAAAGGCATTCAAAAGACCATTTTCTCATAGGAATACTGTTATTTTTGTGAATCATAAAGTAACGTGGCAACAAGAGCAATTATGGCTAGTGTCTTGCCAGAGGACAGATAGACGTGTTTTTCACCTTGCCAACTCAGTTCAGTTAATAATCAGGTGCGCTAACCGCTGAGCTGCATTCAATGTTTTTTCTTCACATGCTGTAGGTCTTTAATGGCTTGTATTTTATTCAACCGCACCTGGGATTTGAAGGGGGAACCTGTGATTCAAACAAGTACAAAAAAGCATATTTGGTTGACATATTGGTTCATATGTAGGGATGTAAAGGCTCTTAAATTCATGGACTGAATGATGGATAAAATGATTGATCATATTGTTGGATGTTGTTTCTTAATATTACGTTTGTACCAATCCCAGATTGTGTCTGGAAGATTTTGTGTTAGTATGAATTATTAGGCGACTGATATTCCTACAGGCATCAACCTTGCAAATGTGGTGTATATCACTTCATACGGGATGATGTCATCAGTCCTGGGATTATTTGTTTAAACTCCACTTTCAAAGGTTTTCATGAGGCAAGTTTTTGGATAATGAAAACAAAAATATGCATCTTAATCTCGCAACCAACCATGTAAACATTTGGTCTGTCAAATAAAGCATTAAACAACAACAATGTCCTGTCACGAGAGATGATGGAGATGTTTGTGATTATGTGACGGAGATTCAAGATGCGTGTGCAGAGTTATTTTACATCCAATGAGCTGACCGGGGAAGCTGGTTCCACCATTCAGGTGCCAGGACATTGGGCAAAAAGGGTGTTGCCCTAGCCTTCCTTCCTGGGAAAAAAGTTGTGAAAATATTTCATAGCATTATCACTGTTTGTAAAATAAATACCAGAGTTATATATTTACATTTTGTTATGTTTGTTATGAATCACATAAATCCTTGTCTTCAATGTGTCAACTTTTCCCGGTTTGACAAGCGTAAACAAACAAAACATAAATGAACAGGGTTCCGGAGAAACACATTAATAGGTGTGTAGACGAGCAGAAAGAAGATTTGTTTTCTGTTTTTGTTCCGTGTTTGACACAAGAGAACATGTACAGTCAATTGCTCATTTTAACCAATTAGCATGTAGCACCAGTGACGTTTAATGACAGCGATGGCAAGACATGAAAGAACAAATCCGGGTTCCTTCCGGAGGTCTGTCTGTCCGTATGCTTGTGTTGTATCAACAGGAGAGTTATTATGTAACCCACGTGCCGTTATAAGAAAATCAGTAACTATATGAATGGGGCCAATGATTGCAGACTTTGCCTACAGTACTTGGCTTTGGTTTTCAATTTGTTGATCCTGTGCCAGAGTTTTGACTGAAGGGAGTCTTTATAAAGGGAACAATTGACATCAATGCGCATGAAAAAGCGCTACATTTTCTCGATGGCTGGAGGGCTGTGACATTATTATCGGTGAAGCGTTGCACTACACACCACAGGACATAAAGAACGGCTACGAATGTGTGTGTGTGTGTGAAAGGATTCCTACAAGTCTAATATCTCTCCTAATCCTACAGCTCCTGTATCAACATGTCAAAACGGTGACACGTAAACATTATAGTTACCACCTTTGTCAACAAAGTCCACGTTCCCACTGACGTCTCGCTTCATTTAATTAACCTGTCTGACTTCAACGGTCTCTCTTATCTAAAATGACTTTAGTTCCTCTTGGTGGCACTGTGGACCCTGTCGTCACCCCCCCCTGCCCACCAAACCCCACCAAACCCCACCCACCATACACCACCATACACCCCAACCACCCTCCCCCTCGAGTGACTCATGCTGAAGGATAATGGTTGATAGCATCGCTGCCATTGCTAGCCCTGAGACTGCAATCTGAGCACGTGGGTGTATTTACAAACCGAGATTAAAGTGGAAATTGTTGCCGTTAAACTGTTTGAACCGACAGGAGCAGATGTCTCTTTTAATGGGAAAGCAGTATGGAGACAAGCGGCCGTAGGTCCGTGCACAATGTGATACCCCCCTGTTGAACTGCCAGCAGAAGTTCAATCAAGTTTGAGGGTACAAAATTATATCTAAGTGTTTTTAGATATACTTTCCTGTTAAAACGAAGAGCCCAGAGTAGGAGACTTGCCAAAAAGAAATAACAACAATCACTTTGAAGAAGCGACAGAGGTCAGTGGCTGGGAGTGGAGTAATGGAGAACAAGGTAACCATACCAACAAAATTGTATGCAATTGTCCTGTATGAGAGGATGGCAAATCTTTATTTGAACAGCAACATCAGAAAGCATGAGTGACTCAAGCCAAAGTTTTTGTGGTACACTGATCTCTACGGTGAAGTAAGGTGGTAAGAGCATCATGTCGTAATCAGCATAGATGTTTAAAGCCTGTTAACAGCCTGCAGAACTAATGGATGGAGCAAAATATAGGTAAATACTGCCAGAAAACATGTTAAAGTTGAATTGAAAATTACTGAAGTTTGATGGAAACTCCCCTTTGAATGATCACCAGCACAATGCCAAAGCAAAATTGGAGTGACTGAAGTCCAAGATGTAAATATCCTATCGTAGCCCAGCCAAGTCCTGATCTCAGTCGCATTAACAATCTATGGAACTATTTTTGGCAAACATTCGTTCTACAACCATTGTACAACCTAACTGATTAACCTGGGGCCTTACTGTCATTTATTTGTCTGTGTCTGTGTTTTCCAATAAAACAGAAAAATTCAAATTCTTTAAAATCAGCAGTTTGTCTCAGGGGTTTGGCTTTGTATAACATTGTGTATATAATATATATATATATAATTAATAAACAGCTAATAATGGCAATACGTGTTCCTTAAGGTGTTCCACAAGGCTTGCAGCTCTCCTCAAAAACACGAGACGCCTTTGAATGTTTTCTAGTGTACGTTGTTTCCCTCCTCTTTTTTTGAAGCCCTGTTTCTTAAATGACCCTTTCTCCGGGATCTACTGTTCTGGTTTTAGCGACGGCATTGCCGTGCTTTCCTTTCTGTACCTTTCTAGCACACTCCAAATCTTTCTGTTTCACAGTCGTCAATTACATCCCCGATATACTCCACCTTTTTTCATAATCGTTACTCAAACCTTTCCAAGAGCATTGCTAAGTTCTGCATAACTGCATTTCCACTTTCCTGTCTCTGAAGCCCTAGACCATTTCATTTCACCTTAGGCCTGTACCCACTGATCTTTTCCTCTCATGCAGGTTTTCGTTGCTTGATGAGCTAGAAACACTCCCCACTGATATTTGGCAAATTTAGTTTGGCTTCAGTTGCTGAACTTCATTTAACTGAATTGATTGACTTCTCGTGAAGTACAGATCTATGCAAAGCCCTTGCTCCCGCTTGCTAAACGACAATTGGCTCCCCAGATAAATTTTTAAGCCTTTCGTAGAAGTTTCCACCTTCCATCCACAGGCACAAACCAGCACCTTGTCAACAGAACCCGTAGATATGCAAGAGTCCTGTAAAACTGCCTTTTCCTTTTCTGCATGTTAACCACTGTTAAGTCATCTTCCTTCCTTCGGCCTCATCACGTAACCTGGGAATGGGGTTAGGTGATGAGGCCGTGACTTACCTGCATAAGACTCTGGAATCTCAGAACCACCAATATTCCCAAGCAACTTTCTGAAAAAGAAGCCCAAAATAAGTATGATGAGCGGACATGGCAACCTTGCCTCACAAGGTCTCGTCACAAATACATGAAACGTTTGCTTTTTTAAACTAAGTAAACGCAGGGGCCTACTTTTTCAAACAACCAGTTCTTTATTTAGCATTTGCAAAACCTTTTCAAACACAATAGCCGACAGGTATTGAATTGTACACTTGTTTGATTACATGCATTGCCATATTGTTACGATGAGTCAGGGAGAAGGTTACGGATCCCAACGAGGAGCGCTGGTGGATTTATTTAGAGAACAAATACATGGTTCCAGTAAGGGTTAGGCAGGAGACATAGTCAAAACTCCAGCAACACAGTCGGTTAATAGGGAATCCAGGAAAAGCGACTAAGGTGCAAAATCACAAAGGCTAGGCGAGAACATGGGCAAATCTAGATAGGCTGGCTCTGATAGAAAGGTGTCGGGACACACAGTGCATAACAGTTTGTTGCGCATGGGGCTGCGTAGCCACACTAGTCAGGGTGCCCCAGCCAGCCCCTGTCCACAATGGGCACGTGAGCATCGTAACGGGACCACGGAGCAGTGGCAGAAGCTGACACTTTGACATCACATGGACGGCTGGGTGTGCGTGGGCCTCACTTACCTGAGGGACACACCGGGATGCCGAAGGATGGAGGGAAGGCAAGCTGGCGGAGGGAGTGCGATGCTCAGGGCCATGTTCTGGGAACCCTGGGGTCCTGTCCTTCATGTGGAGGTTACTTTGACACGTAAACCACCTACCTAAGTATTGTTGCCGACCATGTTGCCTTTCATGGAAACGATATTCCCTGATGTCATCGGCCTCTTTCAGCTGGAAAATATGCCCCTCCCCAAAGCCACAATGTTCAGGAATGGTTTGATGAACACAACAACTAGTTGAGGCCTCCAAATTCCTCAGATCTCAATTCAATCAAGGGTCTGTTGGATGTCCTGGACAAATATGTTCGATTTATTGAGGCCCCACCTTGCAACGTAGAGGACTTAGGAACTGCTGCTAAAGTCTTGGTGCCTGATAACACAGCACACTCTCAGAGGTCTAGTGGAATCCATGTCTCGACAGCTCAAGGGTGAAAAAAGGGAGACCTACACAATATTTGACAGGTGGTCATAATGTTCTGGCTAATTGGTGTATAGCTACAATAAGTATGAGTCTTTCGTATCACTTCTACAACGTTTCTATGGTAAAGTAGGAACAGTACAATAATCAACTACACGGTCATTATCGTGGATCCACAACAGCATTATCATGCAGTGAACTAACATTCCAAGAGGCTTGTAGTTGCACTATCCCAATGTTCTGGCCTAAAATACAACTCATTACCCGTGTTGTTTATTTTATCCGGCCGTGTGGGATCATCTGCATCAAGGATTGCCAATAAACTTTGGTGGAGCAGTACGCAAGGCAACCCGGCCACTTTAACGATTGTAATCACAGTGGGCTCAACCCTAAAATCCTGACTGCATCTCACTGTTATGGATATGAACACGAGCATGATTTGCCGGAGCATCTGCGCAGACCCTTATCAAGTGTTTTCTTTTATTCATCTCTTGTTTGTCTCTCTCTCTCTCTCCCCCTTCGCTCCCGCCGCTCAAGTGAAATGCGGTATTCATCTACCGATTCAGGCATCGCGCAAACGGCTCAATAATCAAGGACCTGCGCGATGCGTCACGGGCCAGGCTCTGTACAACGTCCCCAGCACATGCCATCCAGGGGGCAAGGCAACACGGAGTCATGTGTAGTTATATGATGGACTACACGCAAGACCGCACGTTCGTTGTTTTTTTTTTTTTTGCACTAAGAACACTGACCCAATATTGACTATGTGTTCTTAATCTGTTTGAAAGTAACACTAACTGGTCGAATAGGCTTAGCGTAGTACCAATAAAAACCATGACCTTTCTGCATGGCAGGCCAAGGCTCTGGCAGTGTGATTCATTCGCCCCCAACACTCATTCAGTCACCCCCTCCCTGCATTCGCGGGGGGGTTGTGTGTTTGTTCGTGTGAGAACATATAGGACGTGAATGCTAAAAACAGAAACACTTGCAGGATTTTAGTGGTTTACCAACAACCAGACAGACAGTTTAGCCTTGGGGGCTGGATGGGGGGGGGTTACAAAATCATGGTTAAAAGTATACAGCTATAACTTATTCCCAGGATCAGGGCCGTAATGTGTTAAAGGTTTATAGCAGGAAAAGTCATACAGGCACGCAGTTGGTGTACGGTCAATATATACATAGACGTTATTCCACATTCATGGGTACTGACTGAATGGCCAGAATGGTTGGATTTTTTTGTCCGCTGAAAGTAACAACGTCCCTGGAACGTTGTAGAGGAAACATTTCCTAAGGAGTTCTATCGATTAAAATATCCGACTCCACTTGATGCCCTATCAAGATCTCCCGGCGTGGACCCGCTCCCGCACACACACACACACGTACACACACACTAAGCGGCGCCCTGGTGACTCTCCCCCCTGGACACTGTGGGTGACAGATGGCGGCGGAGCCGGGACGGAAAACTCCCGGAATAAATATGTAATCCGCTGCTCACATGGGCCGTGGCCCGCGGCCCAGATTATCCCATCAGAAACGCACGCCGCACCGTGCCCAGCTAAGAGAGAGGGAGAGTGTGTGTGTGGGTGTGTGTGTGTGTGTGACACAAAGAGGGAGCGAGAGAAACAAATAATCTGAATCCCGCATGCCTGTAAAACACTGTAGCAGAGGATCCTAACCGTTCTATCTGGGCCCCCCTCACAGTCCAACTCCCTTTTTCCAGGGCCTTTCCCGTGGTAACAGCAGGACTGCGGTGTGAGACTGCTGCAGCCCGGTTCTCCCTCGTACTCCCAGGGTGATTAAAGTCAGCCATTGTGTAATACGTACACACACACACACACATGCGCGCGGCTTCTGAGAGAAAACACTAGATTGTGAAGGAGGAGGAAGGTGAGTTACCCCAGCCTCGTACTATGGTTCAGATGCAGTGCTCATCACTGCTCTTAGAGGGCCCAGTGTCAACGAGGCGATGCACTTATTTCCCGGGGTTGTAGACGCCATGTTAGGTTCCCTTCCAGCCGTTTAGGAACATTAAACCGGGAAGCGCATTTCAGCCCACCAATAGGGTTGTGTCTTGCCCACAGGCACACTTGTCATTGGTTGATGCGGAAATACGAAGGATCCCTTTTTCACCCAGCGGACGGCACTCCATGACTTCAAAGCGGCGAAACCTCACCCATGTGTGATGTTTCCTTTGATAAGGTACAGCACATATATACCCTCCCCAGTGGAGTGAGCAGGCTCCCAGTTAAGCAACCATTCCACTTAACTCTCATAAGCTAAAGGATTAACCTTACCGTGAACACATTCATGTCGAACAGAGCACTCTGATCTCCCATAGTGAAGTAAAGTAGTGAATGCCTGTTTTCTCACACTGCATTAAGATCTAACTTACCAGATAATCCGGGAGACCTCCATCGGGTGGTGTAAGCTACCCTTGAAAAATACCCATTCAATGCACACTTATTATACATTAGTTACTTCATCACTTATATTAGTACGCAGAGGGCAAAGGTCGACAAAGAGGGACTAAGTGCCTCCTACCAGACCCCCCCCCAAATGACATATGCCAAGGCTGTCCCGTTACCGAGAGAGGTCCGATAGCGTTGTCCAGTAGAGGCAGGTCCAACAGCGTTGTTTAAGCGCTCCAAGCTGAGCACAAGCGCCCTTAACACGACTGCCTGTTGGGACACCGGCGGCGGTAACGGTTGGGCACCGAACCAGATGCAGTGAAAGACACCAGGGGAAAAACGGTGTCCCAAGTGACCCGGCCCAGTTCTGGTCCTGGGAAAAGGAACCGCTGAGGCGGTGTCGGGAGGCCCCGGTTTCAAAAAGTACTGGGATGAACAAACGCCCCCCAAAAGTCTACGTCCTTCGGATGAACAGTTCTAAAGGGAACAGTTATAAAGGGAACTGTTCTAATGGGAACCGTTCTAAAGGGAACCGTTCTAAAGCGATCGCCGGGGGCCTGCTGACGGCAGTAGCTGGCAGAATGGGAGCATGTAGGTTGATACTCGCTGTCTCCAATGGGATGCAGAAGGTACTGGCGGTACTAGTCACTCTGGGCTTACAACTTCAAGTGCCCGTTTCTGAAGAACGGAGGAAATCTCACATCTGAGGACGGCGTTACCACTGAGACATATGACTTTGTTTTGCACCGAACTGGGAGCTCCCAGGGGTATGAAGCTGGGAGCCCGAGGTCACCCCCCCCCCCGCCTTGTGGAACTGCACTTTTGGCCCAATGCGAGTAGCTGGTACTTCAGAACCTGCTCTGTAAAGTCCGGCTCCAAGTAGATTCGGATCAAACAGGAGAACAGAACATAATTCCTTTCCCCGGGTTCCTCATGACGCGCTGAGACCTCTCCTCTGCCCCCGGAAGCGAGCGGCGGAATCCTCTCGGTTCCAGTGAATCCTCCTCCTGCCCCGTGTTCTTTCCTGCTTCCCGCAGGCAGACAGCGAGCGGGAGATTAGATGTCTCCCGGGGTGTCTGTGTACATTGTGCCGAGGGAAACCGATGTACACAGCATCTCTTCCAATTGGTACCCTGGGAATAAAACAATGCCCTTAAGAAGTGCCGCAGTCCGCCTCGGTGATTCTCGCCGCTGTTTCCCTCACCATCAGGGGCCTTGGACAGATGGGGGCCGTGAGAAATGCACCGCTGGCCTTTTACGGCGCCCAATTAAAAAAAGCGATGTAGCAGTATATTACAAACAGGGACCGGGGGGGGGGGGGCTGCATGCCGCATCCAAATAAACTTTCTCCATGGGATGACCGCCACAAGGAAGTGCCGTTTTTTTCCCTTCATTTGATCTGGTCTCAGAGCAAATCAGTCTGAGCCACTATCCGATGCGAGCCTGAAAGCAGGGCCAACCACAACACAGGAGTTATGGGTTCCACAAATGGATGGATTCATTCAAAAGAACCGTTAAGATTCATTCTTTCACAGAAAAGGAGGAGGGGCAAGTGGGAGTGGCCGAACGAGCATAAAATGGCAATGGAGTTGCAAACACGTCGAAGGGCAAAGTTAACATGGCTGTCAAGGAGGATGCACATAGGTTCAGTAACACACGCACACACACTCTGCCCTTCTCATCTTATATGTTTTAACAATCCCGGCCTAACGGTTCTGTCCTTATTTGGTCATTGCTTCCTGTCTTCCCTCCCGGAATCAGGTGGTCAGTTTCATCAAGCCCACCTGTGTTTGTACTCGCCTGTGTCCTGTTACCCCGTGTGTTTTTAGTTCAGATGGTTGTTTTGTCCTAAGACACGGTAGGATTGTGCTTTTGTCACGTCGTTCACGTTTGTTAGGATTGAAACGTAACTCTTCAAGGGTCTCTGTGCCTCCTGCAACTACCTCCTACCCTACACGGCCATTACACATATGCGCACACGCTAATTAAACGAACAAGTGGATAAAAAAAAAACGCTAAGTCAGTGTGGTCACTGATTAATGGAAAATGAAATCCGTTTGAATGAATTCATGGAAATATGTTTCCCTGTTGGAGCAGCTGTCCTGTATTACTCTAATGTAATGAACAATAAACACTACACTAGGATCGGAACTGCAATATAAAAGCGGTCTTGATATTTCTGGTGTGGAATTACAACCACATGTAGCAAGGCTAGTGTAGGCCTGTAGACAAAGAGAGGTGGTGTCAACTATGTTGTAGCTATAGTTTGGTTTAGTCTTTACCAAATAAAATACTGTACTTTTCTGTAACAGAAATTCTCCAAAAATAGTGTTCTTGTAAAATCGTATTAAAATTAAGTGTGTAAAATTAAGTGTGTAATTAAATGTGTATGCATTGCTCAGATTTCAGAAATTCATCTGATTTGATTGAAAATGTCTGCAAGTACGGCCAAGTACTGCATTAAATACATGTTCAGGATTGCATTATTTTAAAAACTGTGTTTTTATTAGTTCATTTTTATTTGAAAATAGTTTTTTAGTGACTTGTTTAATTGACATCCTAATTGACTCCAGTGTTTTTCTTGTCATCAATTTCACAGTTTTTTTTGGGTGCCATTCCGATGATTTGTACAATGTTTGCTTTGCTCGAGATTTTATTCTTCTGTTCCTGGATTGCATTTTTTAATACAGTTGAACATTTTCCAGCATGACGAACCGTACCCATTAGAACATAGGCTATTATATTATCTTGTGGAAAACATGTTCCTTTGCTTATTTAATCATGGGCACCGTTTCCGTAAGGTACTCAGAGGCATCCATTCACGCCAGCCCCTTTTTCAATCCAATCTCATAGACGGAGACGTGGAAATGGCCATCTCTGTTCCACCGTTGGAGACAATAAGCCATCGCTTAACAATTATCCACCGTGGCAACGGCAGGATATTAAAGAGGACTGACAGATCTTCTCACCTCCTGACTTCCCTTCCGTCAACCCTGGTGACAAGCATGTTACATAAGACGTGTAATCGGCTCAAACCTTCACCGCGCCTAATGAATGTACTAGATTCATCCACATGCTCTCCATTTTTTGTCTGGTAAACAGGGGGGGGGATAAATGGAAAATATGAGGTCTGCAGATTAACCTACGTATTGAAGAGTTACCCCAAAGCTGGCAACAACGCTCTTCTATACACAAATCATGGAGGAAACAAAGCAGGGGCCATATGCACTTACGATTGGAATGAAAAATGTGAACAGAAAAAGTGGGATTTATGAAATGAACCCACGACCGGTTCATGGACACTGGTATGGAATCATCACGGCAGAATAGCACTTCTCCCATGCCGGTCCTCAGCCTTTGCGCTTGGACACGACCATTTGCGTGTCCCAACTCCCTTCGTTAACCATACTTGATGCGAACGGCTTCTTTAAGCCTCAGGGAATGTGATCCCCCCCCCCTCCTCCAAGTCGTTCGGCCCACTCCTTCCCACCGCCGAGTCTGATGTTTCTCCTTGACACATTTTCATTACGTCTGTTTTCTCGTTACGGCCCTGCTTCTCCACAGCAGGTGCAAGATCCCTGAAAATCCAGACCGTCAACGCTGTCCCCATGCAACATCCGCGCTTCGCCCCCCCCCCCCCTAGCAGGCGCACAAGCTTCCACTAGGAGCCGCTAGATTGCGACGGGACATCGCTCCCCCTTTCAGCACTCACCCATACACCCCGACAACCCCCCCCAACCAATAACGCTGCATCGTCTTGACTGTCCAACCACAATATAAACGACGACCGGGGGGCGGGGCATCGGGCAACATGCCTCTTGAACCCGTGCGTTGTTGTGAAATGTAACACGCCCAATCCCTGCCGACGTATGGCTTTCGCCATGCAATCCTATTTAACCACGGCGACAAAATGTCTGGTTATATCATGTTTTTTTGGGACGCGTCTCCAATTCCCCCCTCTTTGTAATCATGCCCTCTTTTTCCAGATCATATGATGTTCTAGTGTTTCCCAGTAATATTTTGCACATGGCCCAGAGATGGTGCTATGGAGGACAGCTCTGAATAGGGGTTTTGTTTTCGCCACACGCGCAGGGCGGCCCTCTCTGACTCAGACAATACGGTCCACAGGAGATCCACTCCAATGCCCCCCCCCACGCTTAAGCAGCTGCTGCTGTATTCCATTTCACCAGCAGGCACCCTGGGAGAGGCAGTAGCTAGACCCAATCCTGTGCGCGTGCATGTATGAATAGACTTGAATAGAGGCAGTGGCTAGACCCCTCCTGAATAGTCTTTGTGTACTTTGTTTTGGCTTGATTGTTTTTCTCTGTACGGGCGTACTTTTCTTTTTGTGACTGACCGCTATTAGAATATCGACATGTTACTCCGTTAAGTGAAGAAGTGAGGGGAATGTGTGCTTCTGTGTGCCTTTGTTTGTGCAGGGCAGATTTATGCACAGCGTAGCCAAGGCTATAGATAAACGTAATTGTTTTCTTGGAAACACATTCAACTGGTTTCCAGATGTCGTTTTATAAGAAATTGATATGTCTTGATGAGAAAAGGGCGTTTTTTTTGCTATACGAACAGGAAGTTGGTCCCAATTATTCAGTGGAATGTTGTAAAATACAACATTTCTAAATGTCATCAGTTATGGTGTTAGTCACTGAAACCCCTCGATTAGCCAGTTCAGCTAGCACTTTTTAGTCAACTATCTACAACCTAATTTCCTTGTAAACATACATAAAATTAATTTGAATAGGAAATATAGCAAAATGAGGTTACAAAAATGTTTTATATAAATTTGTATTTTGTCATTCAAACTTGGCATTTGTCAAAGATTACTCCGCTTACAGCAATTACAATTATCGCTTGCAGACCTTTGACGTTTTAGTAATCTTTTTGTGGAGGTAATCTGAAAAGGTTTCACCCCATGCTTACTGATCACCTCTCACAAGTTGGATGGGCTTCATGTGCAGTTCCTTACGTACCAAACGGTCAAACTGCTCCCGCAACAGCTCAATAGGGTTGAGATCCGCTGACTTTGGTGGCAACTCCATTATAGCCACAATACCAGCTGACTGATTCTTCTCTAAATAGTGCAACGTTTGGAGCTGTGCTTTGGGTCATTACCTTGTTGTAGGATTTGTCTCCAATCAAGCGTCATCAATGGCATGACAAAATGGAGTGATAACCTTCCTTCTTCAAGATCCCTCTTACCCTTTACAAATCTCCCATTTTACCACCACCAACGCACCCCCATACCATTTTATATGACTTGTTCTTTGCACCACTGCCTAAACGTTGAGACAGGTACTATTCAATAGCTAATGCTCCTGATACTTTACTTGTCAAAGAAGGCCAGTTGTATTGCTTCTTTAATCAGCACAACAGTGTTCTGCTCTGCTAACATACTTGCAAAAGGGAACCGATCAATTTTCCTTTTGAAATGATAAACTTGTATTAGCAAACACACTGTGCCTTTGGAACACATGAGTGATGGTTGCTGATAATGGGCTTCGGTACACCTATGTAGATATTCTATTAAATTAAACATTAAACAATGTATTCACTGTATATCGGAATAATATGATGTTATTTTAATGGACACTTCTAAGTAACCCCAAACTTTTGAATGCTACAGGTTGTGCATGTTAATTGTATAGTGATGCAATACTGCAATGTATGTGTATGACCTGCAGAAATGCTAGTGCTGATCCTTGTTTAAGATGCGTTGTTTGTTCATGAACTGTTTTGGTACAGACTCAACACACACTAAGACAGACACACTTAGTTCAGCCTTCTAGCGTCTGCAAGGGGAGTTGCCAAACAAATATTTTTCTTACTAAATATAGCTTTAGCAGCTACCTAGATAAAAACTAGCTAGCTTGGCAATCTAGTTAACATAATACAACTGTTCAGGACCATTTCATAGTCTTATAGTGAGATATCACTATAATCAAGCAATGCCAACAATACTTCTTAGGTTAGTGGCAACGTACAGCCAGGTAGCATATTTGGTTTAGCTTTACTCTACGGTTTACTCTACGTTACCTTTACACTACATCTAGATAGTCACGCTTGGTTCGCCGGGAGTGCTCACTGGCAGGCATACCAGGCTTAAGTCTGGAATGTTGCTTGGTTGTATTAAGAAAGCTCTGGATATTAAAAGAATACTTGTTGGTCTAAACAAATGTCCATCCAATCTATGCTCTATGCATGCAAACAGGTAAAGGATAACGGAAGCTTTTATTTTACAATTAAGATAAATACTAGTTAGTATTATAAAGATAGTTGAAGGAATCAAATACTCCATTTAAATAACATCTTTCAATCATAGGCTTTATATTACAATTTTTCGACTAGTAGAAATGTTGTCAAATGGCAGATTTAAGTGTTATCTGTTATCCCCATCTTCAATCAAAGAATATAATATTATTTTCAGATGTTGCAGACAGAAACTCATGGTGAAAAAAGTATTTAAAGAATTAGCAGGCTCTTACCAAAATGACAGTAGTTTCATTATTTGTGTTGTGTTGGGGAAAAACCACATAAGATCACAGTGTAACTTAATCACACAGCCTCATGCCTGATACTGGTACTGAAAGTCCACTCTATCACTCAAATCTAGTCAAGGGTTTCCCACAGATATCCTAATATCTTTTTTTAACCTTTCAGAAGTAATAGATATGGGAACTTTGATCTCCAAACAACTAAACTGCCAGAAGCTCACAAACGTGTTTGTTCTTGTAGTTTATCTAGGGAAGCAGTCAGTTAATAATCAACTGACATTCTGTTAGCATACAGTGTGAACTCAACACTACTCATGATTATTTGGTCATGTGTGTGGGTGTGTGAGTGTCTTTCTCTACACTGACTCTAATTTCCCACAGGAAGCATCAATTTTAAACACATCACTCGTCAAATTTAAACCAGTTGACCTAAGATCCAACCTCAACAAACTAGTAGACAGCAACTTATCAAACTCAACAAAACGAGACATCTTAACGATTCTTTCTTTCTTTAAACCGTTAATGAAGACATTACGGCCTGACCTTGGGGGGGAAGTAAAAGCAATAAATGGCATTGAGGGGGGGTTTGATGAGAAAAAGACAGATGCACTGGAACCAGAAAATCCTAACCCAATGTTCAATAATGGACATAAAAACCTTATTCTTGTGGGACCACAGATACCGAGGGTTGTGTGAGCGCGAGCCTCCTTTTGCGCTTGGATGTGAGATTGCGAACACACATGTGCCTCTGGCCTTTTATGTCTCTAGGTTTGGCAACCAATGCTGAAGCTAAACAGGACGTATTCCCAAAAATGTGCTGTGGGAGTTGATCCTGGATGTATGCTGCATTTACTAGTGGACCAGTGCTTTCAGCTGTTGACACTGTTCAGCAGGGCTAACAAAAGGACTTTATAGATTCACTCATGTAACAGGACTTTAGGCATTTGGCAAGGATGCTCCCCGAATATGTTGAGATTGCACGTATGGAGGAGGTAGGTCCCTATAAACAGGAAGAAGCACACAGAGGAGGGAGGTCATTGGAAGTGTGTTTTGGCCAAGTGAATGTCAGGAAATGCAACGGCCTTCGGGGGAAAGATAGTAGGATGTTGGTCCGATGAGGGTTGGATTCCAGTCCTGAGGCCGGTTGGTGCAGTGCCAGTCTGAGCTACTGTCTGCAACACCACTCAAACTTATCCTGATCACCATAAACCAGCCTCAAACACCTGGGAAGGAGCTCAGCACCCACGTTTCATCTTGCTTAAAAAACAAATAATTAACCGGCTGATATCTGACAACTGCACCTTCTGAATTTTCTTTTCCCGTCAGGTTGAGAATTGATTCTCAGGTGACCAGATGGAATTACATAATTTTGTTTGTATTCCGGTGAGATGAACCGGTTTCATAAACAGAATGCAAACAACGGTTGTGACCAAAAAAAATTAAACCAAGCCCTGCTAGATACTATCAGTTCATTTTCTTCACTCACTCCCGTTTTTTCATACGCAATTTTGATTGGTCCAATGATCCTTTTGGATCATCTAAGCCAATATCACCCACCCATGTTCGCTTCACCCATTAAAAGCTCCCACCGCATTTGTGTTGTTATTGTAAACCTGCATACCATGTGTGAGCAAGCCACCTAATTACCTGGAAAACCTTTGCTTTGCAACCATGATTTTGAGTGTTGCCCCGAGAGCTTTGTTATAATAATCGTTGAAAATGGGCAAAATTATGAAATTAGTAAACATCAATATGTTTGCCAGCATGATGCAATGGTTATGTTTTCAACACACACAAGCAACCCAAAAGGGATTTAGCTGGGCAGTTTTCATCACGGTCCTTGGAATGCTCCACATGGGACGTTTAGAGGTAAACCTTTTGAAGCTCAAAAGCAAAGTCAATTCTGGACAGCATTGGGGTCAATTCCATTCAAGTCCAGTCAAGTAAAAAACATCTCATAGAAAAACTTAGAACACGACTCTGAACCCCAAAAAAACCCATCAAAATCATTGCAGATGTCCAGATGCCCCAGTTAGAGGAAGGCATGACACAAGGCACTTAAAGGATCAGGAAACATCCTTCTATTCTATTCTATTCGTCCACCAACCTAAACAACAAACATAGGTGCAAACTGAGGCAATCCGCAAGCTGAGGCAACCCCTGATCCAACAGTTAACAGGGCAACTTAAATAGGGTCCCCAATTAGAGACAACACGATGCAGCTGCCTCTAATTGTGGAGAACTGAAAAGTGAATATATTGAGGTGCCTAGAGGCACCTCTGCAGTCAGGCTCTGACAATGACCCCCAAACGCATAGAGATGACTAGAGGCACCGCTGTAGTCAGGCTCTGACAATGACCCACAAACGCATAGAGATGACTAGAGGCTCTAAGCCAGGATGTGACACGGACCATATTTCCAACATGTCAAAGAGTTAAACTTGTTAGTTAATGAGTTCTGAAGTTTTCAAATGTTACCCTCAATGACCTTTTGTGATATTCAGATGTTTTTTTTTTTTACCACAACAAGATTTAGCTAGTTAATATTGTAAACACTGTGAAACAACTGTGTGTCATGGCATTGTTATATAACAAAAAGAATAGATAACCAAACGGAAGTTGCCTGCTAACGAATCAAACAGCCCCTGAATAGTGATTGTTATCCACTAGCTCCGTAAACAAAACTGCACTCATCTGTTTTACTGGTCTTCTTGCCGCAAAGCACCATGGAAGTTTTAGGAATCTCATAATTTGAACAAATTCGTGTCTGGTTTGACTAGGCGTTGTAATCAATTTGAAACATTCCAACGTATTTGGATTACTAGAGCTACCATCAATTTGTTGGGGGTAGGTGGGGAAAAGCGTTTCACATCCTACGTTTGACATCAGTGAGCCCTTCAGGATATTGATGAATTCACTCGCTGACTACTCCGAAATCTGTAACTTTTAGTCATTCGCAAAGCCATTACCATTTAGAGAGCTGTGAACATCCCTGAAGCAATGTAGCACTGTCCAAGATCGAGGGCCTTCGATGCCACTGTGGATTGGTGATGACAGATAAAGTCAGCGGCGGGATTCCAGATTGGGCACCCGGTCTGTCAGTCAGAGACAGAGGCCCGAGGCACACCAGGAAGTAGACAGAACTCACTCGAGGTGAAAGACAGAGTGCTGAGGGTAAAGAATGTGCTCGCTTGACACTCTGAGGTTCCTCTGCCCTACTCTGGGCCCAAACATAGTCTGATTACTCACGGTGTACAGGGGGGTGACATCGGGAGAAGCCTGAAGAACAAGTTTCGCCGGTAGCTCTCACAGTCTGTCCACAGCCATCACGGTGTGCTATGCACATTTTTATTTTATATTGCCACTGTTATCTATTCTGTTAAAATGATATTCTATTCAGATATTCTATTCAGAATCAGCTTTATTGCCAAGTTGGTTGACCCATACCAGGAATTTGCTATGATGTGTTGGTGCATGACAGTAAACGTAGTATGTGGTAAAACGAATTCTATGCTATGTATGTAGTTTGCATAAGGTTATTCAAATCCTCTGTGCTCGTTGAAGACTGACAAAGAGTGAGTTAAAAACGCTTAGCCATGACTCCACCTTTATGTACATTTTTTGTGTGAGTGAGTTAAAAACGCTTAGCCATGACTCCACCTTTTATGTAAATCTTTGTGTGAGTGAGTATGTGCGTGCGTGAGGGGCTCGAGGCGTAGAGAGCGTACAGTGAATGGGGGGAGTAGCCTTCACTTCACTACACCGCTCTGCTCGGCTCTTAGGAGGACCGGAGTGGACTGTGTTTATATTCCAGTCGAGGGGAAAAACGACCGTCCTGGATGTAGCCTACAATCATGTTGTCGGCGTTGGATTGTGCATCACTACCGAGAGTGTTTAAATATTGAGAGCTGGGAGGGAAGCAGTCTGGATTTGTAGTCATGGGAGGTCAGCTAACGCGAAATGCCTTGTACGGTAAGGAAAAAGAACGTTTAGGAACAGTCATAAATCACTGTCACCATTATTGTAAACATATAGTATAGGTTATCCTTTCGTATTGTTCGCGATTTATTTCGCTGTGACACAATGTCGAATGGTAGAAATGTGCGTTACTGTCGCGAAAAATAACGTGTTGCGTGGTCAGGTACCCTTATTCTGATGTCACACATGTCACATGAGTTAATTATAGCAATAATGCATAGGATCAATTAAACTGTATATTTCCTTGGTCTGTAAATATTTAAGTAGAAATACTAACAGTAAATATATTTGGGAATTGCACTGCATGCTGACTATAACTATGAATAGCAATGTATGAGGAACCTAAATTGTTCTTTATCTGACATCTTTTATTCGTTTTCACATTCAAAGCAATATTTGCATGTTTCCTTAACCGTGTTCTGTGAATGTTAAATGTAGGCTACAGCTTGTATAAAGTTGCGGGGTTTCCCCTAGTTAGGCAAGGCCGATATTTCAGTTGTCAATACGTTTTTATGGTGGTTTCTTTCACTGTGTACAAAGGGGGAAGTTAGTCATATACAGCTGTGCTGTAACCTTGCCAACCCAATCAATGAATCAATGTGTTTATTATGCAAACGCTCGCAGCCTAACCTCATCTGCACGTATAGATTCAATGCCGGTCCAAATATAACATACAACTGTTGTAAAGAATTTGCCAATACAGGGCAATTTAATTTCGTTTTAACAATGTAACAGTCCATTTTGGTGGCGTTGGGGGTTTCAGAAACATTAAATGTTATTACACATAGCTGTTGAAGATATTCAAATATTCAGCAGTACTTTTAATGTGAATGAATGTAGAGCCTGCAACGCCATTGTATCTGCATCGGGTAAGATAAGAGTCTTTTCCAGGTAATGCACGTTGACGTAGTTGTCTGAACCTGTAGCTTACAGGACTGACATCAAGTTAAGTCCTGCACAGTCTCCAGGGACTCTGACCACCTGATGATAGGGTCAAATTAAACCCCATGGATGAATCCAATTAGGTTTATGAGGACACATTTAAGCCTGGGACAACAGTGCTGGAAAGCAGAGTAGCTAATTGGCTGGCTGGGTGACTGGCTGAATGGGCGGGTAGTGTTAGTGGGTGACTGGCTGGCTGGGTGGGTGGATATCTGCATGGGTGGTTAGGTGGGTGAGTGCATTGGTGGATGTCAAAAACCTTGAGGAGGAGGAGAGTCCATGTTTACTGGCCTACTATCCGTTTTACACTGTAACATAGCCTGGCACGAACCCAAACCGTTCTGTGTATAGACTACTGTGAAATGGAGAGAACGTCCGTTCATTTAGTTGTGTACTTGGAAGTTTTGGTAGCGGAACACATCAAGGCAGTGTTGCACTGGGGCTTGGTTGCGTAACTGAGTCTCTGCTGGATGTGTGGGAGCACTTGTTAAAGCTCTATATCGACTCAAACAGGGCCAGTGTTTCACCCTTGGTTCTATCTTTGTGTGTGTGTTTGTGTGCGTGACTGTTTTTTGTGTGTGAACGCATGAGAGAGAAAGATTGCATTAAAAGACAGTTAATAGGACTCGGTCTAGAAATGCATCGATGTCAGATACATTTTCTGAGTCTCACCTCATCCTGCAGCGTAAAGCGTAACGCGACATAGTCGGGTGACATCACAAGGCACACTGATACGGCACGTAGGCCCATGAATTGAGAACATTGGGGAAAAATACACTGAGATGACTAGAATGTAAAAGAGGATAGCATAAGCAAAAGAGAAAGACAGAGATAATTAGCGTGATGAACGAGGGAGACGTGTAGATAATGTTGAGTAAAGAGGAACAGACAGCGGGTGCATGTGGAAGAGGAACAGACAGCGGGTGCATGTGGAAGAGGAACAGACAGCGGGTGCATGTGGAAGAGGAGCAGACAGCGGTGCATATGGAAGAGGAACAGACAGCGGGTGCATGTGGAAGAAGAGCAGACAGCGGGTGCATGTGGAAGAGGAGCAGACAGCGGGTGCATGTGGAAGAGGAACAGACAGCGGGTGCATATGGAAGAGGAACAGAGCTGTAAAGGAACACGCTACATCCAGTTAATCTTGTGTCATTGGTGGGTGGCGACCCCGTTTAAACACAGTCTTCCTCCCGTGGTTTTCCACTCGGATACCTTGAGTCTCCACACACATGGCATTACACGCACACACGTGCACAATGTGCAAATCCACACACCCCTTTTGTCATATTCTATTTAAGTTGAAAGGTCACCTTCAAGGCAGCACATAGAGACTGTGTGTGTGTGTGACTATTTGTGTGTGTGGGTCAATATAATTAGCATCCCCGTAATCAATACACCCATCAGGCTCCACAGACCATTCTAAACTGGGGGGAAGCATAGGGTTGTTATGTTGACTAAACTGTATTGAATATTAATTGGGTATTCCTCAGTGAACAGAGCAGCGTAAACAATATTCTCTGCGGGAGTCCGGTTATGTGGCTGAGCTGGGTGGCGAGACCTGCGATGAGATGATAGCAATGACATGAGATAGGTCTCCTTGCGCTCCCAGGTCATCGAGGTGTCTAAATTATTCAGCTGACAGAGTCTCTGTTGAAGCTGAGGGACAGGCTATTGTCGCACTGGCTCTGTGACGAAGGGGTAACTATGTCTCTTGTCGGTGCTTGGTAACCAATGGAAATATACGCATCAGTCCCTTCCAGGTGTTTACCGGTTTTTATCTGGGAAAAAACCACACATAACTCACCGCACTGTCCCGGAACTGCCAAGCCATGCATCTATCAAGCGGAAATCAATGGTGTTGTCACTTAGTTGCCTAGCAGCAGACGAGGTAACCTAGGTTACCGCAAACACATGCACTGCCGTGACTCTCAGTCAGAAGAGCAGTTCAGTGTTAGACTACCATGGCTCCAGCCACTGGTGATAATCCCCTCATATCTGTAAGTCCAGTAAGATGGTGTCGGCTTTTTCATACCGGAAAACGGCAGCTGTCATTCACACATAAACGCTTAGTAACCTCTCTCTTCTATACGTCTAGATGTGAGAAACCGCAATAGCTTTTCTATCAGGCCGATGCATTGCCGACGTGCCATCCACGCATAAACACTGGTGATTCGGGCCTATGCCGCCTTAGTGTGCGTGAAAACGTATTCAATTACGGGTAAATGATGCCTATAAGATGCGTTTCCTGTCTTTAACACTAACATTGTTCGTAACGTTGAGGCACTGCAACAAAATACTCACCATTAGTGCCAATAGTAAACCTAGGCTGTTCACTTGATTTACGTGTGATCCGTGGATTCATTTCACTGTGGCCATGATATCAATCCAAACCCACCGTTTGCACATGACTCAAATGAAACCGTCTGCGCTCAGGCAGCCCATGCAGAGCATCATTAAAATGCGGTTTGTCAGCGGGGTTTAGGCTTGTTTACAAAATCGTGGAAATGCCATGGCCAGCAGGGTGTATTTTAGGCTGGTCTTTGTGGAGAGGTACATCTGGGTAGACCAGACAGGTGGACAGAGGGGAGGACTGAAAGGGGGAAGATTTGTTTGCTTCCCTGCCCTTCTCAGCTGTGATAATAATAAGTGTCTCAATGAATTGCATTTTCTTTCTCCATCTTTATTCGTTTGGAAAGCTTGAGGTTGTTGTCTGCGCACTCCTGAGTGCCGCCTGCCTCATGTGGACCAGTTATGTTCGGCGTCTGACCATTTTGGGTCAGGTATGTGTTGGCTGTGTGCAGTCAACATGTTTCACATGATTTCAGATTAAATACACCTGCCTCCGGTATGTCCTACAGTTGGAGCACAGAAAAATTCCATTATTAAGAAATTGAGAAAATATTGAAGTCTTTCATGGCTGAGCTAGGAGACATGGTGTATACTGCAACACTAGCCTGAGTGCTCTACAAACTATATTTTATGGAAGAGTGGCAAAAAGAAAAAAATAATTTGGCTAGAGTTGCCATGTTGGAGACTGGAAGATGAGGCCCAAATGTAGCATTTTGGCATCAGCGCAAAGCGCTATGTTTAGCGTAAGCTTAACACAGGACCACACCCTGAGAATACCATCCCTACCGTGAAACATGGTAGTGGCAGCATCATGCAGTAGGGATTTGTCTCTGCATCAAGGCCTGGAAATCTTGTGTAGATATTGGACAGAATGAATGCACCAAAGTCTTGCGATACTCTGGGTCTTGGAAGTAGATAGAACTGCTAGTTGGACAATAAACTCAAACATACAGCTAAAGCCACACTAGAGTGTCTTAAAACCAAAGTTAAATGGTACTAGCTGAGAATGAAAGGCCTTATCTTGGTAAAAAGAAGTGCACTAAAAGAGACTATTTTGGCAGTCCTGTCCAAATCTACTCAATCCAAGTAGTTAAATCTGTAGCAGCATTTACACTTACAAAGATGTTCATTAAAGGATGACAAGTCTAAGTCACTCAGAATTCATTCCAAAGTTCTAAAAAGGCTTACATTTGTCATGGTTATTGAAACAAGCCCTTACACAAACACACACTCACAGACATACCTATGTACACACATATACAAAAACACAAATGTCAAGTTATGAATGGGGACATCAAAGTTCCCTAAAAATAAGTTTGGAGACACCTATTAATTCAAGGGTATTTCTTAGTTTCTCAATTTTCGACATTGTAGAATAACTGTGAAGACACAGTAGCAAACATGTGAAATAACACATGGAATCGTCCACATTCGACCACATTCTAAATAAGTTCATATTTTAGAAGACCGCTTTGCGCACACAGCATTATCTATACCAGCTTAGTAAGTTAGTCATCTGGAGTGCATTCCAATTAACAGGTGTGCCTTGTTAGAAGTTCATATGTGGAACTTCTTTCCTTCCTATCCCTTGAACCCAAAACCTAACCTCAACATTGTGTCGCTGTCCATCTAGTGATATCTATGAACAAGTTACAAAAGCAAATTGCGCGCACAGACACACACACACGCATTACTACTAAAAAGGATCATGCAGGGCCCGTTGTGGGAGGCAGCTGTTGGCCTGCAGGTTAACTAGAGACATTTAAAGGCCAAAAGGGTCAAAGTGTGTGTGTGTGTGTGTGTGTTGGTGTGTGTAACGCCAAAACCAGGAGGGTCGCTGGGGCAACTTTGAGATCCCATAGGAACACCTTAATTATGTGGTTTGCACCACATTACACATCAAGTAACACACTGTTGTGTACAGAAGTCCATGTAATTTGACACTTTGTGCTTCATTTTGGTGTCAGCCTTTGATAATAGTTCATTAACGACAAATGAATCACCTTTGGCTAACGAACCAATAATAAAAGGTATTCATAAGTATCAACGATTCCTTATTGTAGAGCTTGACTTGGAACAGGGCTTCACGTGTAAACATCTCTTTTTGTAATTGGGCCTTTTCACCTCTTCATACAAATTGTACCCCTTTGATCTCCAAACAGCAAACCACAAAGTATGCCCAAACTACCCAAACTGTGTGCGTGAGGAGGACCAATCGCCTGTTCCCAGTGACCCAACGTGGAGATACACTATGCTTTGTTGACCAGCACACCTTTTTTTTTTTTTTTTGCCTCACGTCAAATTGTGAGCTGAGCCCATTGAGGCGGCATTTGGGAATGAGACGTCTATGGGAAGTTGGGTTCTGCTGTCTAACATCCCTCATACGATAAGAACCAGAGGGTCCGGTAGGATGGAAGAGGACCGTTGGGGCACTCAAAGGTCCCCAGGCACATAACGAGCCCAGATAGAGGGATAGCAGTCTACCCTTTAAATCCATATCTATGTCTGGCACTCTTAGTACTGGACAGTGTGGGTTGCCATGGAGACATGCAGTGCAGTAGGTATAGCTACGACTAACTCCGAAGCATTTCCATTTGTTGACTTTGAATGAGCATTTGATTGAACGCTCGTAAAAGAGCAATAAGCGATCGGACGGTTCAGGGTGAGTTTTCACTGTACTAATGCAGCCTACTGTATCGTGTTGTTCAGACAAACCATGTAGCCCTTAAATGCAAATTCACTCATTTGTTTTTTGTGCTGGTCAAAATAGAACATTTGTTTCCTGCGGGCCAACAAATAGCATCTGCCTCATGGAATCAAAAGCCCCTCTCGCAAATCTAGCCTTTCGACGCAGGGACCGACCAAAGGTTGCTAAGGAACGCAAATTCACACTTAACCTCCTTTTCTTTTAAACAACAGATGCGGCACCCCATTCTCTAGTTATCGCTCATACATTCAGTTCAATCTGCCTTGAAACACACACACACACACTTTCTAATCTGCTGCAGCCATGTGCGCCTCATTCAATGAATGATGTCTTTTGGCCCCCGGCACCAATACAAAAGACATTATGCTTAATACTGGGGTTCCAGAGAGTGAGTCCTTATTTGGGGGGGGGACAACACAGCTTATGATTGGATAGGCTAAATAATAGGAGTGTGCATCCATCGACGTAGCTGGGGGTGCAATGCTTGCCCTATCCCCTTTTTTGTGCACGACAAATGACCTTAACCAATAGGACTGTAGTTAAGTAGTGCGCTATGTAGGGGATAGGTGGGTTATTTGGGAAGCACGGTAGCTGCTGTGTAGAATGTCCTATATTATTACTTATATCAGTGATTCTCAGGTCTCTCATTGAATGTGTTTTGGATTTATTTGGGCCATAAACAGTAAAAGATACAAGAGCTGTGTGGAAATAAAAACAGAAGTGAATATTGCAGAAGTTTTATTGAAGAGGTACCACCTAAGCACTGTAGCAAAAAGCGAACAAATATTGCATTCTGGGTAATATGATATGCGCCTAACATTGCACCCAAAACAGCCAAAGGGGCCATGAAATGAAAATGAGATGTGGGTTTATATGAGCATGGCAGCTTGTTTTATTGTAGGTGTCAAGGGACGGATTCTCAGAAACACCACCTGACCACCTGCTCTTCAGTTTTCATTGGTAAACACGTTCATTGGTAAACACGTTTATTTAATCTGCATCTCATTAAAAGTCATGACCCCGGGCCCATATTAAAGCAGCTTGCCTATGCAGTCTATCCTAGGAATTCACTAATGCACAAAAAGAGATTTCTTCACTAAATTCCTCAATGTAATGAAAATACCAAATTACTTTCTTGCAAATCTCACTTTCGTGCCTTAACAGTTGTACTGCATATTGTATGGAATCAATAA
Organism: Novumbra hubbsi; assembly: GCA_016801125.1. Taxonomy (NCBI): domain Eukaryota; kingdom Metazoa; phylum Chordata; class Actinopteri; order Esociformes; family Umbridae; genus Novumbra; species Novumbra hubbsi. Next base: position 85,250 of record JACXGK010000414.1, read on the forward strand.
ACTAGATTGTCTACAGGCTATGGACTAGACTAGATTCTCTATCTAGTCTCATAATATTGCCACTGGATAGATATTAATGACATGATGTAGTTTGTAACTTGCAGAGAGGTTTTATGTGTACTAGGAAATGTGGTACCATACTAAATCTTGCAGTACCATACTAAATCTTGCAAAACTGCTGTCCCTGATGATGTATCTATTTACATTTAATTAGTAGATTAAATCATCTTGTAGGTATGCACTTTCTTGTTGAGATATTATGAATGATAGGCATTTTCAGAGACAATATTATATTAAAGGTTACCCCCTCCTTATATCAATACAAAATATTACATTTTACACACACATTTTTGTCATTTCCAAGGGCCATGTGTTAAGTGCACAATTCCAGATTTTTTTCGTTTTGCCGGCTCAGAGATTGGAACCAGTGGCCTTTTGATTAATGGCCTCACAGTCTAACCATTAGGCTATTAAAATCAAGGTCCAAATAAACCTGGACTCAATTATTAATATGGATTAAGCTATATACCGTTTTGCTGTATTAAACAGTGATTCAGTTAAATACTGGCAAAGAATTGCTCGACATGGGTCAATGGCGACACTTCTCATGGCTACAGGGTCAGACATTTGGGTTGTTTTCCCTCACGGCCATATGGCGTTATAACGGCCAGAACATCTGGCCATGGCACAAAGCCCACTGTTAGGTAATGCAACCAGTCATTGTCCATGCTAACTGGGTTTGCAAGTCCTAAACGCATTTGGCCACGTGGTCAGGGGGAAAAAAACTAGGACATGTCCTTTCTCACGCAGACATGGGAAAACGTTGAACAACCTGCATAATCATATACCTATTCGCTGTGAAGGTCGTCGTAACGAGTGTAGCGGATATATACGCGCAGGTGGTGTAATAAGTCGTACTAAATAATAAACTGCACCATACCCCCCCCCCCCCCAGACTCTCTCGGAGGCCAGTTTCCCTCCACGGCACACCGGTGCCACCACAAGCCCAAACGCTGCCTGCCCATCCAGCCGTGCGCGGGGGGCGTTGTCGGGGACGGCCTGGCCCCCGGCCCGCTGCTCTTCCACCCCAGCGCCAAGGGCTCCCAGATCGTCATGGACCCGTCCCGGAGGACCGTCAAGAGGCAGGCCAGCTTCTGTAACGCCATCACCTTCAGCCACAGGCCCATAGCGCTGTACGAGCAGGTCCGCGTCAAGGTATGTGTGCCCAAGGAACACGTCTGAAGTCCTGGGGCAAGGGGGGGGGGGGTTTCAAAGGGGGGACTTAGCGTTGTGACACTCCGAAGATTCCGCCAGATGTGGAAGGAGATTCAGAACCGTGTCCGTGTTCTAAGTTCTATATATGCAGCGTGCAGGGTTTGACTTGTGAGTACAGTATGGGCACGCAGTGAACACGCGCCTTTAGCTTTCTAAGCTTTTATTTAGGTAAATCCTGCTATCAGTCTACTGCTGTTTTCCCTCATGTTCCTCTGTTGGCCCAAATAGGCTTAGCAGGTTTCCACATTTCAAGCCAGCTTGTCAACACAGTGAAATCACTGAGTAAACACTGATTATGTCACCAGGGCCTGGCTTAGTGACTCTAAATGTGGTTTTACTGGTTTTTACGGGTTGAGAGAATGGCGGAACAGAGAACAGTGAATTCAATTAAAGTGCTCTGAAGTACGCTCAAAGCTTTAAGATGGGCTTTTGTCATACATAACTTACATTTAGGGAAAGTTATAAAACAAAGCGAACTGGTCCCTCAGCACACTGAATAGCCCAGTGATGTGCTTTCTTTTGTAAACAGCATTGTCAACAGCAGTGTCAGCATGAATGTCCTTATACACTGCAATTCTAGACCGTCCGGTCTCACAGCATCACCAAAGGCTGGAGAAGTCCCCTTTCCTTCCACAGATCACTAAAAAGCAGTGCTGCTGGAGTGGGGCTCTTCGTCTGGGTTTCACGGCAAAGGACCCGTCCCGCATCAACCCAGAAAGCCTGCCCAAGTACGCGTGTCCCGACCTGGTGTCACAGAGCGGTTTCTGGGCCAAGGCCCTCCCCGAGGAGTTCGCCAACGAAGGGAACGTCATCGCGTTCTGGGCGGACAAGAAGGGCCGGGTCTTCTACAGAATCAACGAGTCCAACCCCATGTTGTTCTTCAGCGGGGTCCGGACGGCCGAGCCGCTGTGGGCCCTGATCGACGTCTACGGCTTGACCCGCGGGGTCCAGCTGCTTGGTATGTCGCGTTGTGCGCACCACACACACAAACACACACACACACTTCCAAAGCGTTCCTCACACTAGGTATTATTGACACCAATTAACATTCAGATACCGAGGGGCTGTTACTTGGTCATCCACTATAGTCCATTTTAGAAGCGCTTCTACCTGTTTGGTAAAATACAATCTGTACTGACAAGGTACGAAATGGATCTGAAATATGCGCTAGTTATTGTAGCCTAATAGATGTCTCCCTGTGATCCCTTGGCCAGCTCCGTGCTAGCGCTATTTACGCACATGACAGCTTTTCTGCTAAATTGCTACCTAGCGGTGCATTATGGAGGCACGCCTGGCCAGCTTAGCTCACATACCATGGAGAAAGAAATGGCAGATAGCCTAGCCTAGCCGAGGCTTTGATGTGCCCAGGACATAGTGGACATGTTTATGTTCTCCAGGGAGTCAATGTTTCAATGCTGTCATCCCCGGCTATGTTAAAAATACACAAGGGGGTCGGTCATATGTCTATAGATAGCCCATTTAAGCCGTGTCGACGGTCAGGGGCACCGTCGTATCCGACTGGCAGGAGTGCCGCGGTATCTAAAGGGCAGAAGTGCCACAGTATCTCCTACGTTGGGTAGGCAGAAAGATGTTTCATGTTCACCGTTTGAGGTGGAAGACCATTTGAAGTCCCCCATTCGCCTGAAGTCTTCCGGTATTCACTCCAGTCTTACGGTACTCCCGAGGTTTGTCACGATTCAGCGATGTCGGGCAGTGATCGGAAAACATAGCCATGTTCCTCTACGAGCTGAATGCAGGGATGCCAAACCATAGCCTGAAGTTCATATGGCGTAGTTGTCCTGAGTTACCTTGACGCCTGAATGCAGGGTTGGCATGGGGAACGATAGAGGAGTAAATAAGACACGTGTTGATAATGTTACGGCAAAAAGTACAGTTCCTTCCACTGCCAGGAGCGCTTGAACCCTGTGCTGTACAGTATGTCGCTTGGGGCGGTTCCTGACCTTCTGCAAAAGCATCTGCTGCATGGAGCACCATTACATTTGTTCTGTTCAGCCGTAGTTAAGTCAACATAAAGCCTTTAACACTCGGGCAATACCCAGGGCAGCCTTGAGTGCAGGGCTCCTAGGGGTCCTCAGGGCCGTTCTGAATGACATCTGCCTTCCCACACTAGTCGCCTTCATCTGAGCTCTCGGCCTCTGTTCTTTCTACATACCTTTCTGATTTTGGGGAACCTTCTATTTTTCTGGGTGAACTTAACTCCTAACGTATATATATCCACGAAGCACAAAACGTCAGCTGGGATGTTTTTGTGTTCGCTTCAATATTGTAGGTCTATACTTCCATGTTTAGAGAGTAATCTAATGATTTACCTTCAAAGATCTAAGGTTGCATTATTTTGTCTTTGGGACATTTGGCACTCAAGCCATATGTGCACATTCAGTTCAACATTACGCGACCATAGACGGTATCTTGTAAATCATAAGAGATTACTGTCACTTAAGAGCAAATGTATTTATTTCTATCTAACATGCTTAAAACTTCAAGCTGCATCCGCTTCATATTCTAAGCAGCGGTGCTATCTCTCTAACCGAATTGCAAACGTTGAACGTTAGGTCAGGTTTTTTATGTGTATGATAATGGTAGATAATCATTTTCCCTGTGAGATATCTATGGCCTCTGTCCGTCATTCTAGCAAACCTAGCCGTTCCGGGTTGGATGCTTTATTCTACACACACACACACACACGCATGGGTGGAGAAACAGAGCGAGAAAAAGGGAGAAACACACACCCTCGAAGATGACCATGTAAATGGAGAAGCACTTGCCTGCCTGTGTGGATCTATCCTCTCTTGACGTCCTTCTCCTTTTGGCATATTAGGTTAACCTTTCCAGGCCAAACACAGCATGAAGCCATAAACAAATGCATACATTTCTAGTCCTGTTATTGGGGGAATGTGTGACACCCGGAGCCACGGCCTCGTAAAGTAGGTAGAAGCTGATTAACAGTTGAACTTGACGCGGGGAATACGCCCCGGGTTTGTGTGGAATAAAGTTACTTTACAATACACACACACACACACACTATGGGATTCTATCCTTGTGCGGACACAAAACATTATTTTCATTATGCTAAATGCTTTTTTTCCTTGTCCCCACACCCTACTCACAGAACCTAACCTTAATCCTATACCTAAACGCTAACCCAAATACAAACCCTAAGCCCAGGTCTAACTCTAAACCTTACTTCAGATGTAACTTTGAACCTATCTCCATATCTACATGATATAGTATTTTTCCTTGAAAGGGCTGGCGAAGTGTCTGCATTTTTAGACGCCAAACAGGATTGTGAAAAATAAACACACAAGCACCTCCTTCCCCCAAAAAAATCAGGCAGGTCCCTACAACGGAGGTAAAGAGGTTGAGTAGTTCCAGCCGCTCTTCCCAAGACAGGGGGTCCTGGCTGTGCTGCCATGAGTCAGTCACAGTGGAACCCTAATCAGGAGGCCCCCCAAAGTATGATGCCTTGAAATGAAACCGGGCGGTTTCAGTACACTGCTTGACAGTTTGAGGCTTGAGGCCGTGCGGGTTCCTATAAGGTTCAATAAGTCTGACTCAAACGCACACGAACGCACTCATGCACAAGGCCTGCATGGGTATGCGCGCACCCACACACACACACTTTTCAGTGACTCATAGCAGTAGGCTCCAATTGTTCTTTCAGGGAATTGCTGTTATTTATAAACTACAGTACACTAGATCTGCATCAGTGTAACTATGTAAAACAAAGTATAGAATGCATGGCAAAATGAAACGCACAAATGAGTCGTAAAGAGGTTCCCAGGGAACGTCAGGAGGTTGGGTCAACATCCCGTTATCTCTGCTTGCTGGGACAGTGGTTATAAACCTTGCTTTTGGCGGGAATGTTGTAGAGATCTAGATGACACATCGTATATATCATTTATATGATATACAGGCATCAGACAAGCAAAACTACACAACTGACAGATTAGCCAAACCACCCTTGTGCCGTTTCTATCTCTCTGTTTTACTCTCTAAATCAACAGGTAAACGTTTTTCAGAGGGGAAATAATCTGGAGCTATTGTAATGGCCGTGAAATGATTCTCAAAGTGTGTGTTTGTGTGTGACGGCGGGTGCGACCGAGGGAAAAAAGAGCAGGTGCACTTTAACAAAAGATCTGGAAGCTTGTTGGATCAAATTTCAAGAGACACAACTGTTTCCGTTGCCGTCTTTCCTAAGTGTCCCCGAGAAGTTGTTCATCTCTAACAGTCTGCTTGGTCTGTGAGGTCATTCATTAAAACTTTGTAGAAGGTTCCAGCATTTCAAACGGAAAGCCAACACCGTCAGTTTGGAAACCTTTGTGATGTGTTTAGAAAGTTGTAACGTTTACTTGGGATTTGTGAAGTGTATATGTCCTAGGCCATGCTGAATCATGTTGTAGATGCCAAAATAAAACACTGGGCTTATTAAATGTTGCTCTTAAACCAGACATTATGAAATATAGACCTGTCATTATTTGTAAAAACTGAAAATATTTTAGCTTCTTTACATACAGTAGAGAGACTTTTGTGCGGACATTGATCGAGGCCCTTGCAGTGTGGTTAAATGCGTGTCCCTATTAGGAGTTTGGTTTTAGCACGTGTGACCGTGACCGGAACTTGAACACAACCAGTAGAACACATACAGTTAAATCTGGATGAGAGCGGGTCTGTCTGGCCCGGGGTTTTGCAAGCAAACGAATGATTAGAGGGAGAACTGGAGGGGGGTGGAGAGATGTCGAGATAGGGAGAATGAGGGAGCGGTATTGGGAGGGGGAGTTAGGGTGAGGGAGAGGTGGAAGGAAACAGTCGGATATGATGAACAACTGGGAGAGAAAACATACGTTTGGTTAAAAAAAAGAAAAACGTTAATGTTTGTTTTGCTCTCACCGCAAACTCAAATTCTTTCCTCCTTTCCCTTAGCCCAAGGACACCGGCAGAGTAATTACCTATTGAAACCAATTACGTTTCTAATGACAACGAGCACGAATTCGTAACGGGTGGGACTGAGGTCGGCCAAGTTTCAAATGCAAACGAGATTACAAGTGTAACAGGAGTAGGAACCTCTGCATAATGTAGGCGGAGAACTGGCATGTCGTGCATGGAAGATGAACCCTGAAGTAGGGCTTATCAGACCCTTGGTTCTTTGCCATCTTTTGGACCGATCATCCGCCAGGCTCTGGGTCCAATCTTATGACTGCCATAATATGAAGTCATTTGGAACACTAGTAGTCCATGAGGGACGATTGTGTGACATCATCATAAAAACCAGAGACTCAGACTGGCCGGTTGAGGTTCTCTGGAGGGAAAACAGTCCTTTGGGCAAAATGGTTATTTGATTGTATTAATCACTGGTGTTGAGGTTTAACTTGGCAGAACTGTCTAATTCCTAGCAAATAGGTCCACTTATAAGTCCCTTGGTCAAAGTTTTCAAGGATAATCCACCAAAGACAAAGATGGATTTTTTTTTTTTTTTTTTACCGTTTTGACAGAAAATCTACTTTTTGAGAGTAGTTTTAATCAAGTGCTAAAACAAATCAAGTGCTCACATTAAAATTGTAACTAATTGTCTGGCTGGGATTTTGGACGCACTGAGCTTGTTGAACTTACTGTTTAAGTCAAGGTCATTTTTTGGTCAGTGATTTGGACAGACTAAGAAAACAGTTTCTGTATGTATTTTTTTTATCTTGCTTAAGCTTGTTACCCATTTGCTGTTAAAGTTGACAACATTGAATTGCAGATCAATATTCTTTAGTGAAGTTGGAAAGTGTGACGTAATGTGCAGTCCATCTCAGTAAAATGTGAGGGCGAACATTACCACATATAGCGGTGATGAAAATGTTTATGTGGCACAAACTGGGCAGGAGAAGATTATTGTCCAATGGAGTCAAAATCAGTCTGTGTGGATAACTGGAATGAATTCCCCTCTCGGACCTAACAATAAATGATTAGCTTTAGATCTGGGTTGAAAACTAATTTCAAAGGATGTCAAATACGTTGGGCTCGATTGAGCCTGTGCGGCTTAATATAAAAGCTGCGTGGTGGAGTTATTCACGCATTAATGCTAAGGCCTCAGACACTGATTGGTTCGGAGTGGCAGCACATGCTAGAATGTTCTGATGACCTAAGGGACAGGGGCTTCTGGGACTTTGGTGACTTACGGAGAGAGCATTTGTGCCCGGGCTTTTGTTCTGAAGCCGCCTAGCGTATGTCGCCTCCCAGGGGAACGTGGGTCTGTCCGGCCCGGGGTTTTACAACGAACCATCCGGCAAGGCAGTGACTGGCCCGTGGCCAAGCCTTATCAGGAATATGGCCCCGGCCCAAACGGCCCTCCCTCTCTGCAGCTCTTTCTTTCTGTCCACCGTATCCCTCTTTATTTCTCCTAGTTCCTTGTTTTAAATCCCCATAAGCACACAAGCCTTCTCTCTCTCCCCCTTCCTCTGTCGCTCTACCTTTCTCCCCCTTACTCTCTTGGGGACCGTCTGAAACTGGAGGAGCTCTGCTACCGGCATCTCCTTCCCTGCGTCTGCCTTCCCTATTTGCTCTTCGCCTCCTTCGGTAAGAGAGTCGTTGCGAGCACCACCCCGACCCACCTCCTTTCGACCGCCTCCCTTGTCCTCCTTCCGCCGAGGCCCCTAGCTTTTCCGACGCATCAACCCCCGACAGTGTGTGAATAACCCCGACCGTTCGCGGGGAGGACCACAACCTTGGCGTGCAGACCGCCCCCCGCGCTAAAGCCACTAAGCCGGTGCACCTCCTCATCTGCTCCCCACAGGCCACGTTTCCTTTCTCCACATCTTGTTTTCGTCTCCTTGTTGGTTCAGCCCAACAGGTGCTGCCGTGGAATGTTTTTTTTTTTTAAAAGATGTTTTCTTGGTCTCTCTCTCTGCCTCTTCCCTGGCGTAGTGACAGCAGATGCCTCGTTTTGTGGCCCCGTTAAGAGTTTTCTTACCAGGGTGTGATTTGGAAGTGCGTGTGTATGTGTGCTTTTGTACGTGCCTGCGTGCCTGTTAGAGACCCGAGTGCCCACTTTGTAAGAAGCTCCTTTCAGAGAAGTGTTATTGCAGAGTCGCGCCAACCTCGGCCAATCGGCCGACGACAATATACATCTGTGGGCAGCCTATCTGAAAGGCACCAATGAGAACAAAGCTTAAAGAGCAGGTGCACCATGATGAACGGGCAGCAGCTGGTGAGATCGCGCACGTGAGCTCACATGCGAACACACACACACACACACACACTACTTTAGATGTAGCCGTAGCATGGGTTTAGCATCGTGTCATCATCTCCGTTTACCCCGTTCCTTTGTCCTCTCCTTCATCACTCCCCTCTGCTCCTTCCGCCTTTCCTCCTTTTCCACTCCTGCGTTTATTCCAGTCCCCTCTCTTTGCCCCTCTCTCCTCCGTGTCTCTCTTTATCGTCCCTCACTCCATCTCCTTTTCCGGTCTTTCGAGCAGCCCACGATGTGACACCACAGGGAGCCATAATAACCGCGCTTTGACGACTCGGCCCCGAGTTCATCTAGAATGTTCTACTAAATGTCACGATTGGACGGGGCTGAGAAACGGACTGTTTCTTCACAATGTTTGTTCCATTTCCCCTATAGCAAGAACGGTAGGTGAGGCCGCGTGCGTATCAAAGCTTTTACTAGGTGTGCATATCTAGATGCGGATACAGAACAGGCCCTCCATTTTGATTTATTAGGAACTCCAGAGCAAAACTGATCCCGGGTCAGCACTACTCTGTGGGGCTTTAGAAACAGGGGCCTCGGTTAGGTACGGTTGATGGTGGGTGTAACTATGGCTACGTGCTTCTGTTGCTCCCTATCTCTCGTGAACATCTGCTGAAAGAAGGAGCGTGTTGACTCACAGTGTGTCACTCAAATCGGGAAAGGGTGAAGGAGGGAGAGAGGGGAAGGGAGAGGGAGTCCTGGCTGAGGCTCTTGCTCTCTTCATTCATCTGACACAGTCACGTCTCCTATCCTCCCCCTTCCCTCCCTCTCTCTCTCTTCACCCTCCTCTTCAATCCTGTGAGTTGTCTCATCATCATCACCTCCGCCCAAAACGCATTCCTCCACTCCTCCGTCGTGTCCCCAGGGTCCACGGCCTGAACATCTATCCCGGGCGACGATCCAATTTAGGATGGAGGCTCAGCGGTAATGAAAGAATAGAGCCCTTGGAAAGCCACACGTGTCACTCCGGGCTCCGTTTGACAACGTCTGGATGTCATTCTCAAAGACCTTGGTGGACTGATTCAAGTGAGCACAGCGACTGAGGACCTGCCCCGCATTGGAATTAGAGCTGACATTGGAGATGGGCTAGTTTGTATGCCTGAGTTGTGCACACACACGCGCGCACACTGTTCCGCGTGTCAAGGGAGAATCCCTTTGTTGGGCAAGCCACAACCCAAAGTGCTTTGGTTCGTCTTTTTGGTTTGTATGATGGGCCTCACTGTAGACAATTAATTACTGTGAGCTAGAAGCTGTTTAATTATGAGAAGGAATCCGTTTTCTCAGTTCCATAGACATCCCGCGACCTCCGCTAAACAGAGGAAATGTGATGCAATTTACAGCATCAGAGTTAAAGTGGAGAGAAGTGGGGGGAAACCAGATTATCCATTTGAATAAACGCTAGTAGTATAGTCATCTTACCTCATTAGCCTCAGGCTAAAACATTGCCAAAGGGCTCTGTGTGCATTCTGGGATGTAAGTTCAACAATCTGTTGGCTCACTCCTTCTAGGCCCTGTCCCCACCATTTCCATGTACCCCTCATGTCTATTGGATTCATGAAACATTAACACAGACAGGCTGCAGAGTTGTATGCAGGTTAGCGGCTAATGCCAACCGACACTTGACATGACTGAAGAAACTGGGATGCCATCTTGGATTAATAGGCATAAAAAAAGATCAGAGAATTGGTGTTGGAAGATGACGCAAACTGAATTTGACACCAATAAACCAAAGATCAAAGACTACAAATAGAGATTATCACATTGAAGTTGTTCAAGGTAAAATAAGTAGTCTTTGTTCTCTGGTCTTTTGATAGTGGATGAAAGTTTACAGTTAATCATCTCTGATGATGTAATCTGTCATTCATTCTCTGGTAAATGGGATAGGGCATGCGTCAAACCGATTCCACAGAGTGTTTGCTGGTTTTTGGCTCTCAGTTCAGACCTAAACAACCAGGTGAGGGTAAAACCAACCCAATTCGTGACCTAATCAATCAAGGACAAGGCAAAAGCGAAAACCCACAGAAACTCGGCCCTCCGTGAAACTGATTTATCACCAGTAGAATAGAATGTGGGGTTACTGACATGTCACCTCCAAAACCACATGGAACATTTTAGTAAACGGTTGTCTGACAATAAATGAAGTATGAAGTTAAATGAACACATGTTTTAATCTATGAACATCTCCCAATTGTACGTAACACGTGGTTACTGATCTGATAAGAGCTGGACCGATACTGGAATTTAAATTGAGCAAAACAAAACCCCTTCCTCAGTCGATCAGGCCGTAATCCCCTTAGTGACAACATGAAAGAAGCGGCGTTAGTCTCTCGGTTGGCCTGGCGGGACACAACCAGCAACCCATCCTCATCTAGAATCTCCACACCTCACCGAACTGCATGGTACACTGTTCATAACACATAAAGATCAAAGCAGGGTGAACCACGAATGTAGCAAAAAAAACATACGGTGTCCCTACTAGGTCAAAATCAATGTGGACGCTTTCCGAGATGTTGCAACTGTAAGTAAATCCCACAGTGGACCCCACTCTGGTCGGTTTCCATTTGGGCCTTACGGAAGGGACAGCCTATAAGAGGTTTTGGTGTGTTGTGGTTTCACTGCTGTCATTAGCAGCCGACCCCCCCCACACACACACACACAAAGGCAGGCAGGTCTCACGGGAGTTAGTAATTGAGGGTAAGAGGTTTATCCATGTCCAGACCTGACACTGGCCACTACCAGCTTTTCTGGGACTTGTCTGATAGGGAGGGAACTGTGTGGGCGCTGTCTCTTATTCTGTCAGCCCATCTCTCCCAGTCTCTCTTTGACTGACGGGGTCTCCTATCTTTAGGGAAGTGGTCACATTTTCTTAGAGGTGGTTACTGGCACTTTGAGGTTGCAGTCATTTACTTACTTAAAAGGAGGGTTTGTTTAATTTAAAGCAAATTGAAAATTCAAAGTATTAATCAATGTTTTCTTCGGAGGGAGAGAATGTTTTAGGATGAGGCATATGTTTTAGGAGGAAGTGTTGGTACCAGCGAGTGTTGTTTTAATTTTGTGGGGATGAGGCAGCACGCCTTCGCAGAGGGAGCGGAGGACTTAATAAAACTACTAAAGAGAAACAAAAACAGAAATGATATCAAAAACTAAAAACAACCTTACAATGGTGTGGCAACCAAATCAAGCTACGAAACAATATGGAAGGAAGACCTAATATAGGGAAATTGCTGAGGAACAGTGAGGTCAAGAATAAACTTGTGTCCGTGCTGAGAGAGAGAAAGAAAGAGAGAGGGAGGTCTGCCAGGACCGGACAGCTGTCATGTATGTAGATAGGGCAAGTTCCTAAGTTTACACTGAACGTTGGTGATAAGGGAACTCAATGACAGTGAGCAGTCAAACAATTTGCCAAAGTATTTGTTAGTGTACCGAAACCCATGTAAGGTGAGGATTATTTTGGGGGAAAACTATAGCCAAATGAATAAATATAGCTGTACCAAACTGCCCATGTAATTTATGACCTTCATCACATTCCTCTTTCCATCTTCCTCCCTCTCTCCTTGCTGTCCATCTCCCCTGACTCCTCTCCCTCCATCCATCAAAAGCAAGTCTGATTACTTCTTTTGAACCAATCACAGTCTGAGCAATGTGGCTGTTGCTCTTCATAGTCATCCCCGCAGGTTTCTTAATCCTGTCCCAGTGTGTGTTATGGGGGTCTCTGCTCATTGTCTCCAAGACTATTTCCACCCCAGTGTATGTGATGCGTGTCTCGCCTCATTGTCCCATTAAGACCATTTCCCTCCCAGTCTGGTTATTGGGGGTCTCTCCACATTGTCTCCAAGACAATTTTTGTCCCAGTCTATGTGAGGGGGTTCTCTCCTCAGTTTCTCATTAAGACTATTTCCATCCCAGTTTGTGTGATGGGGGTCTCACCTCATTGTCTGCAAGACTATTTCCGTCCCTGTCTGAGTGTTAGTGATCTTTCCTTAGTGTCTCCCAGACTAATTCTGTCGGGGCACTGGACAGGTACACATTTAGAGGCCTTATTTTAAGCTCTGCCTGGCGCTTAAAAGGACTCCCACCATGGACATGAGACTAGTAAGTAGGGCATTCTCTAGTGAGCCTGTCACTTTCCAGAGGTGGACAGAAATGCTGTGTGCGTGCATGCAGTTTTTTTTACTATTCTTGTGAGGACTTATTTTTCTTAAATATGACTTATTTTTCCAAATGTAAACCTAAAATGAACGCCTAAACCTAACCCAAATCATAAACCCAAGCCTTAAAAAGCTATTGTAAAAATAAAATACAATTAAGAGCTATCCAAATATCCACACTAGTCATGATTTACAATCTGGTCCTCACAAGTACTGTAATACACGCATGCACACGCAGAAACACCCACACCCCAGTTTCCTCCATGGTATCATCTGAGGATTTTTAACTAAGCAGTTTGTGTGCAAAATAAGCTGATTGTGCACTCAAGCACGTATGTAGGTTTTTAATTAATTTCTACATCTTTAAATAAGCTGAAATTACCACCCCCCAAACCCCCACCAAACCCCCCACCCCTTGCTGCAGCTGTACCAAGTGATTAGCAATATGCTACATCTTCTACTAGTTTCTAAAATAAGCGAATTTGGGCCTTCTCTTTAGCTCTTGGCTTGTTGCCTGGTACTCCATCTAAGTTTTTTTTTTCCACTCTCTTAATTACTCTCTCGTTCGCTGTCCTTTTCTTTTTCATTCTAGAAACATTCCATTGTTGGCAAAACAATGTTATATATCACAGCACTTATTATTCACACTGTCAGAAGTATTGTAAAGCTAATAAATGCAAAGCGCTACGCAGAATATAATTGACCCTCTCTCTCTCCCCCCCTTCCTTTTCTTTCCTCAGAGAGTGAGATCGTTCCTCCCGACTGCCTACGGCCGCGCTCCTTCACCGCGGCGCGCTCCTCCTCGCTCCGCCGCGAGGCCGACGAGTCGCGCCTCTCGGTCTCCCTCTGCGACCTCAACCTGCAGCAGGAGGACGGCTCTGGCCCCGCCCACCCGCACGGCCGCCTCCACCTCGCCCCGCCCTCGGCCTCCTGCCCCATCCCCCAGAACTCCCTCAACACCCAGCAGTCCACGGTGCTCCCCGCCTCCCTGGAGAGCGACCTCCACTTCCACGCCCTCCGGGGCGCGCACATCAAGACGCTGGACGAGCAGACGGTGGCGAGGTCCGAGCACGCCCGGGAGGAGCGGACGCTCGTCTTCACCGACCGGCCGCTGCGCACCGGCGAGACCGTGTTCATCAAGGTGACCAAGTCGTCGCCGGCGCGCTCCGGTTCCCTGTCCTACGGCGTGACGTCGTGCGACCCGGCCGTGCTGCGCCCCAGCGACCTGCCCTACAATCCGGAGGCGCTGGTGGACCGCAAGGAGTTCTGGGCCGTGTGCCGGGTGCCCACGCCGCTCCAGAGCAGCGACATCCTGGGCTTCCTGGTCAGCCGGGAGGGCGAGGTCATCCTGAGCCACAACGGCGCCAGCGTGGGCATGCAGGTGTGCGTGGACAACTCCCGGCCTCTGTGGATGTTCTTCGGGCTGCACGGAGCCGTCACTCAACTCAAGATCCTCGGTAAGTCTGGGAGGCCCTGGAAACGCCGCACTCCCGAAACCGCAGGCTTCGCTCGGCGAGTTTGGCCCCCGGAGTTATCCGACTCCGGGACAACTCCGGGCCCTGGGTGCTTTCGGATGATGACATGGCATGTTTTTGCACAAGCGTGTTCATCTCCATTCGTCCGTTTATGATAAGTCACGTGTTGGGTGCCAAGCAACGACGCCTCTACTCCGTGTCACGCTACTGGAGCTGTAGGCTTGAATCCAGCGCCTCGACACCAGAAGTCAGATCTTTATTCACTTATAGGGATTAACAGAGAGAACAGTTGATGCACTCTCACGACCTGCCGAGATAATAACAGGAAGAGAAAAGTCTAATGAAACAGGAAGTGTGTGTGGGGGCCAGGTACATAAGGGTCTGCACCCCGGGAGCAACACATCTTTAGGTGTGTGTGTGTGTGATAGAGTACATGCCTGAGCCCTACACCATGGGGGCAACACATCTACTCTGTGGGACAACCACTTTGCCTCTCCGCAGTGCGCCGAGAGCCCCTCTGCCTGATTACGCCATTGAAACCGAGGGAATGAACATGAAGTCTGAGAAACGTGTGGGTGGGTCTGCACTCCCGACGCTTCCTTTGCAAACATGCCATATTTCTTTGGTCAGAGGTAGCGACAACTGTGCTTTTTTTTTCCCCATTATTAAAAGTGTCGTTGAGCTCCGTATATTTACATAATGTATGATGTAGGCTCATTCGGGTGGTGCCCGGTGGTGCGTGAGGCCTCCACAAGATGTGTCAGTGAAAAGGGCCCACAAACCTCATAGCAAGTGAGAATATTTTCTCCCTTATCCTTTTATAAGACCTTTAAATTCCGCCACAGTCACACCGTAATTAAAATGCGCCCGGTTTCGGAGAGTAGACAAGTGTGCATGTGAAGATGACAGACCGATGTTACAGTGAGCGTCCGTCAGCTTTTTTGGCGTTTCGCTCGAATCTCTCGCTGCTTGTGGGCGTATTTGTAGTGTGGTAGTATCCGAGAACCGACATGCCCAGGCAGGACTGTCCGTTCCAAAACTCCTAAAATGTTACATCACACGGCCGCCATTTTGGATCCGTTCGTTCAGCCCCCTCTGGAGACGAGCGTGGAGGTGGCTGACGGTGCAACCAGTGAAAGTCACGTCGATACATTACACTCAGGGCTGCAGCTCACACCACGCTGTAGGATATTGATGGGAAGGGCAACAGAAGCGGTGCCAAGAAGCCAACAGCCAACACTTGGTGGAAAATCCACAGGAAATGCACAAGCATGGACCTCTGGGGTTATTTTCCACCTTGCTTTTCAACATTGGAACTGATCAGCTAAACTGTGAAATGCCGTGGAGGTTTAAGTTCATTTAGGACTCGTACTTGGCTTAACGTTAGAATACATTTTTGGGGGGGGTAATCCAATTCTCGAAAAGACGGACGACGCCGTATATCACCATCATTAATGAGAATGTTCTAGACACCTGAAAATGTTCCAATCATCGCTTATTAAGATTCAGGCAATTTACTTATTGTAAATTAGCTTTATATCCAATCTGTTTCATATTAGGAAGTGTCTTATATTTTTATCCGATGCAGTTAATTTGATTTTACAGGCTTTCGGGTTCACCAGAAGGACTGCATCTATTTCACTGGCAGTGCTTCTTTAACGGCTGGATTAGGAAAAAGAAAAAGCACAGAAATGGCTCTGTCCCCAACAAGTCAGAATGACTGTGGACCCTACAAAATGGCGGTGCATCAGCGTCATGTAAAGGGGATGTAGGAAAGTCGGAAAGACGGGACACCATCTTGCATTAGATTCCAATACAGCATCCGCTTGTTCACACTCAACTGAACTGTTCCACCCAACACCATGAGCCGTTCCAGCCTAGCTAGCATCTCTCTCTCTTGTTCTTTTCACCTTCCATCCAATTGGAAAATTGAAGAATCATTGGGTCTCTGGCACGCTCTGCCGTTGATTCCTCTTTCGCTAAGTCTCGCTCCTTATCGTTTTTTTCTCATATCCTCTTTGTCACGGTCCCTTTCTAGCTTCTCAAACACATGTACACACATGCGACCTGTGCATCATCGTGGATAGTCTCACTGCAGTGCAAACTGAGTTTTACAATGAATATGATTTCTGTATGCTCGAATTTAGGCGTGCACACACACACACACACACACACACACTTCTTTGCCTTCCTAAAATCTGATAGTGGGGATCCCAAGCCAGCTGGTCTGTAAACGCCTGGATGTTGTGAAACGCTGTCTTGCAGCCACTGATAACACCTGATAACACCTCCGCCATCTCTGATCATATCTTCACCGGAGGGAGAAGAAAACATTGAACATTTTATGAAACCACTGTTATGAAAGTCATAACAGTTTTGCTGGCAGTCCCCTTTATTGGATGAGCAGATAGTTATGGAGATAATATTAGTATGCATAGTCATAGCTGATTGGCACAGAGATTTAGTGGTTTCCTATAACAGGATTACCAATACCAGTCGTGAGTAGAGGTTGACATCAATATGGCCTAAAATGTAGAAATGTTCGTGAAATGGTATTGTCAACAGGCCCTGTTGTATTCCTCCTCACCCTCTTGTGAAGGTGCGTCCAAAGACGCAGACTCTGTTGAAGGTGCGTCCAAAGACGCAGACTCTGTTGAAGGTGCGTCCAAAGACGCAGACTCTGTTGAAGGTGCGTCCAAAGACGCAGACTCTGTTGAAGGTGCGTCCAAAGACGCAGACTCTGTTGAAGGTGCGTCCAAAGACGCAGACTCTGTTGAAGGTGCGTCCAAAGACTAGATGACCGTGGAAGGTCGTCCTCGGTCACAACCACCACTATTGTCCAGCGCTGATTTTTAAACCACCGCGGGAGGCGGTGCCGTCGGGTCAGCCAAGAGCGGGCCCATCACAGCGGCGTCCCACGGACCACATTCCTCGGAGTCCTCCCATAGCGTTCGCCTCGCAACAGGCGGTCGAGGGTCCTCTCCCATAGCGGTCATGTTTACCAGGGCCTGAGGGGGGGGGGGGGTCGAGCTGAGGACGCAGGGGGACAGACCCAACACAGCTGCCCGCTGGCCGACTTAATCTGGGAGAGGCCAGCGGCGAACCAGCTCCCCCACTGATCCTATCAGCTGCTGACCGTCCTCCAGATAGGGGATTAGGCACCGGAGCGAGGCCCGATCCCCGGGGGGCATCAGGGCAGGCCGTGTCGCGAGTCAAGCACCTGTCAGCGTGGTAGTCATTTGATCGTGAGGCGGGGGGGGGGGCTCCGCAGTAGTAGTAGTAGTATTTATAAGAGAGGAAAGGGAGTAGGTGCAACCTGGAAATAGCTATCCTAGCGTGGCTTATACATGTCCATTACTAATCGCCACCCGTGAGTAAAAAAAACCACAACAACGCACAAACACATTGTGAGGCGTCAAAATGCCCAGCGGCACTAGAGCAACTCTCTACACAAACAAACAGCTCAGGTCCTAACCCCCTCTCCAGAAATACCACCTCCTACGTCCCGATTTAGAAACTCCTCCAGCCTTCCGTGCACAGTAAAGCCCTGGCACAATGTGACACATCTCCATCTCGTCGGCGTTAAGCAGACTAAAAAGACCTCCACCGGTCGGCCATTTTGGATAGATCAACGGAATGCCAACCACGGTGACTAATGGGGTCCGAGCCCAAGCCACACGACACTGCTCATGCTCCACATTCTTCCGTCGTTGCCATCAAGGATAACGGATGCATTGTTAAACTGTTCGAGGGCCTTGTTTGTTGTTGTTGTTGCTCGTTTGTTGGCGCTTCTGTTGGGAGGCTTCTAAGGGACAATTGCACAGTTCTTGATTGTAGCGACTGGGCTAGACAATTAATTGTCCTTGTTTTTCAATTATCGCGCAGGCACTCAAGATCGCAATTTGCACTGGGATTTGTTGAACATTAAAATGTAATTATGTAGTTGCATACTTGGAACAAAAACTCGGACCATCCTAACATTATAACTCTTTACATTTCATTTATGTAGCAGATGCATTTAGCCAGACTGACTTATAGGAACAATTATGGTTAACCATCTTGTTCACAGAACACATTTTTCACATTTTAGTTTACTGCTTAGATGCCTCATCCACAAGGATTCACCCTCTCTTGACCTCCCCTCAACCCCTCCCTGCCGACCAAACACTTATTATCCACACTGGAATAACATTGTCATGCGCAGGACCTTTGACTTTTCCGTTGCTAAATGTCCAATTTTCATGTAGAACGGTTCATTATATATTGTTCGTATATGAAATTGGTCATGTATTCTCATAACTCTGTGACCTCTAATAAACCCACTTTTTAAGAAATTCTCCTCGCTCTTTCCCTGGGATTTCTGAAAAGGGCAATTTCATTCGTCTCCATGACGGTGTCATCCTTACTCCCTGTAACCTGAAATAATAACATGCTATTATGAAACGGGTGGGGGGGGGGTTATGTTTCCTGGATGCTGATTGGCAAATGGCGGGGGGTCATTTGACACAGCCTCCAGGTTCCCCAGGTGACGTCTGTTAGTTTCTATTGGATTAATCAATGTGAATCCACTGTTCCAAAGCTCAGCAGGCAATCCATAAACCTTCTGTCTGTGTAGACAATATCTCCCCATGCTATTAGTCTAGCATTTGGTTAGCAACAGTTCGCGGTCTACCTTTTCAACCTGTAGAGCATGCAATGTGCTTTTCTGTTTCTATCCTCAAAACTCTTCCATACTGTGCCTCGTGAATATGACAAGAATGACCTAAGCAGACATTTATCATTGTCGATGTTTCTTTTGAAAGAAATGGCCATATAAACCAGGGAAACGACTAGCTCGATGCCTCAAATGTGTCTTGGACATTCCGTCTCTGAGGATAATGTGATCTTGAACCACCTTCATTTTTTGACTAGCCTACCAACGCCCGGTCTCAGGCGAGCGAGTTGTGAATTCTGTGACAAGCCGTAGCTCTCGGCTGTGCATCATTTCACCGTCGTAACGGGAGACCGTGAGCAGGAGCAAGGCATGCTGGGGGTTTGTGGGTGTCATTCATGCCCCAGCTCACTCCCTTTCTGACAGGTTAGCATTTTTTGGTACTTAAACGCAAACCCGTTTCCGGAAAAGTTTGGACGCTTGCAATGACGTGGCAAACCGAATGCAGTGATGTGCAAATCTTTTCAATAATATATTCAATCGAGAAATAGTACAAATGCAACATATTTAATGTACAAATTGAGACATTTCATTTTCTTGGAAAAGATACTCTCTGAAATACTGTGCAACTGGCAACAATTTAAGAATAACGTTAATCAACATAAAATTGCAACGAGTTTGGGGATCTCCCCATGTACAGTAAATAATATCATCAAAAGATTCAGAGAGTCCACAGAAATCACCGTAATCAAGGGACAAGGTCGAAAACCAAAATCGGATGGCTGTGATGTTCTGTTGGCACTGCATTTGATAAAAGACAATTCTGTAGTGGACATCACTGCATTTAAAACAGAAAATTCTGTAAGGACATCACTGCATGTGCTCAGGAACACTTCCAAAACCCATTGTCTGTGAACACAGTATGTCACTGCATCCACAGATGCAAGTTAAAACTACTGTGCAGAGAAACCATATACAAGCAACATCCAGAAACGCCGCAACCTTCTTTGTCTTTGGTTATTTGAAACAAGGAATGGCTCAACTGTCTCTCCAATATCCTGTGCCTAAAATAGCATTTTCTGACTGATCCTCTTTCATCAATACATACTGTGTGTAGGCGGGCTCAGATTCCAACTCATGCAATGTTTGTGACTTCGAAACCCAATATGCTTTGTCAATCAAACTGGAGGGCTGGGTTTCTAAAACGTGACCCCGGACCTCATACATCGCTGGCGCGCACATGCACTTTCAAAACCGTCTATTAATTCACATCTGCTTACATGTCTTAACCAGAGATAAAAGGGTTGTGGAAAGAGTGACCCCCGTATCTAGCTTTACACCACACTCTAGAACCCCCCCCCAAAAAAAAATATTGAAAAGCCTGTACCACAATGAACATATCTGGAACTATTAGCCGTTTACTTTTGAAATGATTTTGAAATATCCCCCCTGAAAACCATTCGGCATATGCTTGCTTCAATTTTGACCATATGCCAATTAAAGATGGGCAGAACATTGATGTTTACATTAATTCCATAATCAGCTTGATAATGGCGTATTAGTGTCCATGGTAACATACCGATCCCCTTTACTTGAGGTGACCATGTAAGAACAAGTCTTTTGTCTCACTCCAGGTTCCACCCACCTCGGCGACCAGACGGTGCGGGCTCCGTCCAACCCCAGCTCCCCCTCCTCCTCCCCCCACACCCCCAGCACTCTAGCCCTGGCCCTGGGGATCGGGCACTCGGACCCGGTGCTGAACGGGGGCCTGGGAGGCACCTGCTCCGGGGCCTACTTCAGCGGCTCCGCCGGAGGTCTGTACCTTTTACCAACCCATTGATCAAGCTACCAGGCACACCTCGGGGGGGGGGGGGCTAGCAGAGGGTGGAGCAGGTGGCGTTCGACAGCCAACAAGGCTGGGTGTTCACAGGTCCTGGGTCGGGGCAGTACATCGGCTCTCAAAGGTGCCGTGCGGAGAGAACTAGAACATCTGCAGAGGTCAGCAGTGTTGTCCACCGGCGTGGTCATGTAGGGGCCGGCCGACTTTGCAGAGGTCGGGCGGGTCTGTACCAGCCCGGCTGTAGAGTGCGTGTTAACCGTTGCGGTGTAGATACAACCGGGTGTGGCATCTACCACTCTCTACTCCCTGTTCTCCGCAGGAACGACCCCCGGCTCTCCGGTCAGCCTGCCCAAGTCGCCCACCTTCCCGTCGGGCAGCGGGAGGTCGAGCGGCTGGCCGAGCGGCGACGAGTGCTCCATCTGCTACGAGAACCACGTGGACACGGTCATCTACGCGTGCGGCCACATGTGTCTCTGCTACGCCTGCGGCGCCAAACTCAAGAAGATGTCCAACGCCTGCTGTCCCATCTGCCGGAGACACATCAAAGACATCATCAAGACGTACCGCAGCACGTAAGAGCACCCCAAAGTTCATGGAGGAGAACGCAAGGGTGAGGAGTTTCAGTTCAGGGGGGGGGTACAGACAGACTGGTGCTATACTGACTCTGCAAAGGTCTCCAGCATTTCCCACTCCTGTCGCCCCTTCCCATGCAGTGATGGACACCTTGTTGAAGTGATGGAGGGCGTGCAACCGCCCCAACTAGAAGTGTTCACTCTTTGAACTCTTCAACGATTCAGGAAGTTTGAGGAAATAGAAAACATGAAATCCCTTTTTATTTTGATGTGTGGGCCACTTCGTGTGGACCCAAGCGAGTCTTTCTCTCCGGCATGGAAGCAAATAAGCAACCTTCTTGGTCTGGATCCTAACTGTTAACAGTGGGCTGTTAAGTTCAGACACTTTGCTTCTTGACATTAGAAATTAAGAAATGGGCAATATTCCCAGCCTTCTTGAACATCTCTATATTACACAACTTTTGTCTGTGTTTTACTGAGGCAAATGGCAGAGGGATGTTTGTGTTGTAATCGGAAAGCAATTAATTTCTGTAGTTCTTTTAGGATTCATAAATAGGAAAATGGTAACAGTTGAAGTTCCAAGTTGTGAAGCACAGGGACATGAGTACATGATATGTAAATGAATGCTGTTTCTCCTCATGCTACTAGAAGTCATATATTCTCATGCAGATGTACTTACGTGTGGTAGTTCTATACAATAGCGTATTCATTGGTGGTAGCTGTACTGTTACGCTAGATAGCCAGCTAGCTGCTTGCTTTGCAGTGTTGTATGTTGCACTAAAGTCAGTATTGCCCTAAAGGAAATACCCCATGAACAACAGAGAGCATAACAATGTAATAAAAACAACAAATTAATGTCAATGTCAGCTTAAGCATCCAAACCCAGATTTAGTATCTAAGCCATGTGACGGGAAGCAGGAAGCAACAAAACAGCAATGCGATTTCCTCAGGTTCCACTATTTTTAAGGCCCCTAAAATGCTAACATTTTATCGAAACCTAGCCCAATACACTGTGACCTGGTTTCAAATGTATTCACACACATACAGTAGCCATGTGATTGCTCCCTGATGAATGAAGCGATTGTTTTGTTACGCGAGGATGTGTAATAAGTATTTCTGTGTTTCTTATACCCTTACATTCACCAAGACCCCTTACTGAAAACCAAATGTGCTGTTGTGTGACTGATGACTATAATGGGAAACGCAAGAACCAGCACAAACTCTAATTTAATGTCCTATTTTCATAGCCAGCAATACTTTCTGGTAAAAAAAAGGCCATTTAAAGGACATTTTGAGTAATTTTTCCCTCGCTTCAAAACATGGTAAGACCTATATTGACTCCCACCAGCAACACACTTTATAAAAACGAGCGCAGGGTTATTAAAGCCAGAAGCCAGTTCCAATGTCACAAGTTGATACATGCTTACAGCCTACAGTAACACTTGATGTTCAGTATGAGATCAGCATATTGCATTGAAATTCCCCTCATGCTGTGTGTTTTGGACCTATAAGCCATAGCTTTCTACCAAGATTTGTCTTGCATCCTGTTGTAATTGATAAGTAATTGAGAAATGGGGCTTGAATCTAATGCTGCTATAGTATTTGCTGGCTCTAGTTTTTGGAGCAAATACTGACAGGTATTTTTCATATACATCCTCTTTATGCTTGCATATAGAACTGTTTTTATTTTATATGCTACTGCTTGAAGTTTTATTTCACATTTTGAATGTTATTAATTTATGTTTTTAAATGAGGCAAATGGTTTTCATTGGTGTGATTAGTAGTATCAACAAGGAATCTATATTTTGTATAAAATGTTATCATGATTGTAATGTTTCTTTTCTGGTTGAACAAAACCATGACATATCGATGAGTTTGTTTCTACTTCTACTGTGGTATATGCTAATGCCAGAAAAAAAAATTGTATCTTGTACCTTTCGCCAATATCTGGGATTCTTTGCAGTATACAATCAAGACACCATATTGCTTTAGGGAAGCACAGTTTATGATCATTCCCTGAAAATCCAGGTGTTGAATTTGGAAGTAGTTCACCCCCGTTTCTAGGCAGTCCTACCCAGTTATGTATGTACAATAGCTCTTATACAGTCTAGTTTGAAGGCCGTTGTTGGCAATGTTTGATGTCACTTTATAAAAATCCTGATTGTACTTTTTAAACGGTCTAGTGATACTATCTGGGATATTCGGTTTTTGGGCCAGTTGTAAAAGGTCAGACAAAATCCATTAACACATTTGCATAAACACATGTCCTTTGCCATTGCTTCATTTGTTCTTTTTACTTCCCCTCTATCCAATTACTTAATTTCAAAACTAAATCTTAAAACAAATATACTTCTAAGAATAATTAATCTATATACGGCCATATAACAAGACCTTTCAACTTACACTGCTCCTAAAAATTAAGGGAACACTTAAATCATACTGAAATATATTAAAGTCTATACTGTACATTGTGTAATTCGAGAACAAAATGATGTAACAACAGTCAATGGATTGAGGGCTGGATTCAAACTCTCAGGCTGTTCCAACATTGGTGAATTTCCTCACAGCGGGACTTAGTAGTGTGTACAGCCCCCGCGTGCCTGATGAGATGGCGCATGTTGTCCGGTGTCCGGTGTCTCCCAGACCTGGATCAAGGCATCAGTGAGCTCCTGGACATTCCGTGGTGCTACTTGGCGTTCTAAATTGGATTGAGGTCCAGGGCCACGTGAGGGCCAGTCAATGGCATCAATGCCTTTGTCATCCAGCTGTAGGTAATTTATTAGGGTTCTGGTAGTGCTCCTCCTGTTCTTCCTTGAACAAAAGGAGCAGATTCTAGTCCTCCTGCAGGTTGATGCCTTTCTTCAGACTTGTCCAGCTCTCCTCGTGTAATGGCCCATCTCCTGGTACATGGATAAAGCCATCTTGGAGGAGCTGGGCTACATGCACAACCTCCAGAGGCTGCAGGTACCACCTCATGCTACCAGTAGTGACAAGTAAAATGCTAAACTAGAGAAGAATCAGTCAGGAAGGATAAGGAGAGAGCAATTGTCTGCCGCCCACCACCTGCAAAACCATTCCCTTTTGGGGGGTTGTCTTGCTTTTGCCTCCAATGCACCTGTTGTCACTTTCATTTGCACTAAAACGAGTGACATTGATTCACAATCGCTTATGCCTCCTAACTAGACAGATTGATATCCCTGAAGTATAATTGACTTGGTGTTATACTGCGATGATTATGTGTTCACTTTATTGTTTTGAGCAGTGTATAATGACAACCTATTATAACTAAGTAAAACAACCAAGGCATATGCCTTGACCTGTACAGGGAATTCATACGTGCAACTAACATATTTATTGTGTTTAAAGACTGGGAATTTCAACTAGTCTGACTTCAGAAGTCAATAGGATTAAGTTCAGACCTCCCTTTTTGTTCTCTCACAGACTCAGTTCTTTCTTAATCTAGTAACCTAGATTAGAAATAATCTAGATTACACTGTAATACCAACCAGTTGCAGTGCTTTATATTTTTCCCAAACCAGTGATCTTGGCTTTCTCTCCTGATTGTTTGTCGACCTCGTATTGTATTTTTATTTATCTTCAATCGAAGTGATTTGATCTCAGATTTTTCTCAGAATCTACTGTACTCGTGTGTTTGCTTTCTTATACTATCCTTTATTTTAGAAAGCGTTCAAATACCATTAGACAGGTTTTTCCAGGGAAATAATTTTTTTTAACTATTTAGTATTTTTTGGTAATGTGATTTGATTGTTCACTCATTCTAGTTAGTGAACATTGGGACCAATAAAAGACAAGTTACTAATCAAAATGCTACATCCCAATATCCTATAGGCCAGCATTTAAGCAGATTCTAGGGGTTGTTCAAAAGTGTGAAACATACAGAATGTTGTATTTAAAAATATAACAGATCAGGTATGATTGCTCCTATTTTTGATGACAAAGAAGAATGTTCTAGAAAATATATTTATAACTGAATATTTCGTGATGTTGTACTCATTTGAAAAAAATACCACCCATTAGTCTGTAACCATCAGGAAACATTTTAGAAACAGTTGCTAAATGCTCTTTTGGACAATGTTATGACTCAGCTTTGTTTGAGATATTTGCAAACCTGTATTTATTCAATAACTAGTTTCCAAGTGATCTGTGAACTCTGTGTAATGTGAGTCAAAAGATTGTGTCAATAAACCTTCCAGACGTGTTTCATAGAAGTGTTTGCCCCAGCTTTTACTAATACATTTTGGAATAGATTGGATTGTAAGAGTATTCTAACTATTTAATCACGAATATCCATCTTAATGTGATTTGATTACATGATATGCACATCGAGTACATATTCATATAACACATACATTTGACAACAAATAATTAAAGCACATTTCTTCGATATTCATCCTCATGAATTTAATTAATCCTGTACATTTCCAATTATACACTCCATTGATTAAGATTACTATCATTCCCCAGCCACACTGACTGGAGGAGCCACGTACACAGTCTGCATCAGCAAGTCATTCATCAAACGGGACCCCAAATGCTCTGGCTAATACTGAATACAAAACCCTAGATGTACAGTGGACTCCAGGAGTGTTTGGTCTCTGGCATCCTTTTGTTTGCCCTGTATTTCAGCCCTTTGGTTTTAAACTGATACATTCATTGTGACGTTTGAGTGCACATTGTCAGATATCATTTGAAGGCATCGTCGTCCGTTTTGCATTGAAACGTATAGAAATCACACCTTCAATGGAGAAAACCACAAAACAACTGTCGGTAAAATGGAGAACACTCTTCTATAGGTAAGCGTGGATGTGTCAGGCCATACCATCCAAAGGCAAACTTGGCTAGCCAAACCACAGAGGCTGTACTGCAAGGTGCGAAAAACAGAACGGCTAATATGTTCCTAAATAGCCTCCAGCGTTGCATAAAATGGTGTTGCAGACATATTAGACAATGGCAAACATGTACCAGAGTGACGACAAGGGGGAGGTGTGGGAAAACAAACGGCCCTACTACCGTGTGTGAAATATGGGTGTTGCGTTTTGGGCATTCGTGACAGTCGCTCAAACCGGCCCAGTTGTCTTCATTGATGATGTAACTTCTGACAGCAGCAATTCCAATATTAAGAAGTTAAGAAAAGATGGCACATTGTGAATCTTTCTAGAATACGCCATTTTCAGAAAGGGAGTATATACGGGCAAGTAAGGTGACTGAGGAAGGGATGACACAAATACATTTGCTGATACCTAGCAACTTGAAAACGTCCCCTCTAAGGCAGATCTTTCCCTAATTTGTCTGTTGACCCATCAGATCAGCTCTTTTGCCAATAAGTGGATAAAGAGGTTGGGCCAGCTGTGTAAACACTGTCCACTGGTCTCCAGCTACGGTCGAGGGTAACAAAATGGATGCATATTGCCATCTAGTGGACATTTTTAACAAGTTAGAGTGACCATGTTCTAGTAATGCATGGTCCTCTGGAACCTCAGCTTTTAACAGTCACACCCGAAGATGAGTCACAAAAGTTGAAAAAGCAACCGTCTTTCCCCGTCATTCACATTAAAGAAATCCAACGCTTAATAATATGGGGGCAAAAAACAGTAATGTTGGTTATATTTCAAATGTACCTGACTCTTTACGACCTAAATCCAAAACATATTTTATGTACAATATAATGCCCATGAATGCATCCTCAATGACACCGAATCACCTTACAGCGCGCTACTTTAGACCAGGGGTCAAAAAAATAAACTTACCTCTGTATTTCACCTCTTAAACCTGTATCGCCGGTTAACCTGCGGGGTGACATTCTCATCACAGCTCCCATAACCGCCTGTGATAAACCTGACTGATGCCTTCATCTTTAGGCGCCGAGTGTATCACGTACGTGTTCGGTTAAAAGTTGCTCGTTATGTAACCCAAGAGAGAAAGGATGGATCGGCGGGTGATCGTTAGTGGTGGCAGTCGCGCACGTCGTTCGTGTTCATTAAGGCTCGTGATTTTCTACACGTGTGCATGTGCGGACGTCCGGAAGCCAGAGTGCGATTCGGAACGCTTCATTTTCTAGCACGACGTAGACTAGACGTTCATCTTCATTCGCGGGTCCTATACATTAACACGATTTGCCCCACAACACATGCAATTGTTCTAGATCGTTCAACTGGGCAATCCAATTTGAACGCCACTTAATATTATACATACAGTTACATAATTGAAGATATGTCATTCTGCAAACTACCTGTCATGCAATATAGGCCTAAAACATTGAACATAGCACATATTGATCTCTATAGAACTGTGCAATATTAGTCTAATTCTAAATGTTTTTCAATAAACAGCAACAAAGAGACCATGTTAAACAACAAAGATAGTACATTTAATAGTGTTTCTCTTTAGAGCAATACAAGATACAATGTAAACATGAACAAGATATTAAAACAAAAGGTTTTAAAAATGCAATGATAAAAAAGTATAGCCCTGTTTTCAAAGTAAAGGCTCACACATAGACAAGCTATTGTTTTCTGTTGAAGAGTACTAATTGGATTATTTGTACTTTTGCTGTATTTGAAGGGTTTACACTCATTGACCTAATAATACACAATTGTAGAATCATGACATAAGGAAAATGTGCTTTATCATTTTGTTACACAATATTGTGTTACTAGGAACGACTCAACATGTTTCTCTTGATATTCAACCTCCCATGATACGTTTCTTTTGAAAACAGGAACTAGCCTCAAGATTTTAAAACAAATGTTACATTAAAATGATATAAAATAAAAAGAAAAATGAAACACTACAGCACCTCCTTTGGTCCAACTTGAGGCATTGGTGGTATGAAGGAACAGAGTTGCCATATTTGTAATGGATCATTTTCTCAGGTTTGGGTAGGCGAGCCAAGATCTTTTGAGCGAATCTAAATTATGTTTGAGGCTTTGTCCTCACATTCGTTTTTTGTGACATTGTTGGAGTTTTGGCACAATACTTTCCACAGCAAATATGAATTATGATAAAACTAGCTCAGGAAATAAGTCTTGACTAAGCCAATAAAAAATGATTAAGGTTTTAGCTAGGTCAGAGCTAAAAAAGAAT
Source organism: Novumbra hubbsi (assembly GCA_016801125.1). Taxonomy (NCBI): domain Eukaryota; kingdom Metazoa; phylum Chordata; class Actinopteri; order Esociformes; family Umbridae; genus Novumbra; species Novumbra hubbsi. Next base: position 113,564 of record JACXGK010000414.1, read on the forward strand.
TTAATTTTTTTTCAGTGTAACCAGTTGTTGGTAATAGAAATGGCGCATGACGTGTTTGTATGGGTTATTGCATACAAGTTAATCAAAGAGGTGAAGTAATAATGGAAACAGGAAGTCAAACAGCAAGCCTGTTCAGCGCAGCAGAAAAGAAAAAAAGACCCAGCATGCTCTATTTCTAAGCCGTGCGGCATTAGCGTTCCTAACAACACCACCCACGCCGCCTGGTTTGTTGAGTCAAAGTGTTAAGTAAAACTCGCCACTCTGCCTCAACAACACCACCCACGCCGCCTGGTTTGTTGAGTCAAAGTGTTAAGTAAAACTCGCCACTCTGCCTCAACAACACCACCCACGCCGCCTGGTTTGTTGAGTCAAAGTGTTAAGTAAAACTCGCCACTCTGCC
>JACXGK010000415.1:0-35251 GCA_016801125.1 Novumbra hubbsi
TTTCTGCCAGCATGGTGGGTTCTGTTTCTGCCAGCATGGTGTGTTCTGTTTCTGGGAGCACTGAAACCTAACAGCCAACTAACGGAATGTTCTGCTGAATATATATTAAAAAAAATCTATTATTTTCTAAAACAAGACATGGCGAACCTTTTGCCTGTTGCTAGGAAACCAAAGGGTCTTTGTGTCGTTGCTGTGGGTGTTAATACAGCCACAATTATAGGGAAAACAGAACTCTCCTTTAAGGGCAATCTGGGGAACAATTCACAAGAGAGTAATTAAACAGTGCCAAAACAAATGATGAAAATATTGTGGACCGGAGCTGCCATATCCCTTAGGGCTTACAAGGAACTGACTGCCTTAGCATTCACCAATATGTGAGAGGTAGCAAAGCAGCCAATGTAAATGTAAAGTGATAACATTGATGTTTAGCATCAATCCACTTAGTTGCAGTTGGCAACAGGGGCCCTCTCTGTTCCTCCACCCGCTTCAACAAAACGTAAGCCTTCACACCCACATTTCCTTACAGCAGGCCAGCCTTTCACAAACTTTCATTGTGCCATAGACTCGTGAAGCGTGGCCAAACTTCCCTTTTAAAACACACATTTTGTCGATGTAATTTTAACATTGTTCTCAACACTTTTCATGGTGGATTAGAGGACATGTTGAAGGCATCCTAACGTGAATCAACATCTGGATTTGACTCATGGGCTACTGCTATAATTTAAATTAACACTGCCATAATAACACACAAATTGGGGTTTTTACAACATAAAAAGGTCCTTGGTCTTGCTTTGAAATGAGTAATGTCTATAGAGATAATCTAGAAGAAGATTTCACAAAATTACAAAGTATTAGTCAAACTAGTTGTGCAAGCACTCAAAACAGAAGCTTCAAAGTTTTAGGAAGAAAACCGGTTTATGCCCTTCCTCAAACAAGTGTATTAAACATAGATTTAAAATAAACCAGTTCAAGTCAATCAGAAGACACTAACCAAAACGACTTGGTTAGACATTACATTCGTAGTCATAAGCGCATACATTTTCATACTTGAGACACAAACCCATGTTTAAAGGGATAACATATTTTATAAAAATGTCACGCTACCGATTAAAGACCATGACGATTCCATGCGAACCAGAGAAGTTTCACTACAACAAAGTTACCTGACCGTTACCAATATGTGTTAGACTGTCGTACTTTCGGTCAACCAACAACAGCACACATTTCTGTTGCAGCCCTGGACAGGCACATCAAAACCACGTCAATGACGGCGTGATAGCCACATCAGATCTGAGTGATGACTGAGAAAGAAAACAAGACTGAAGGGGAAAAGAAGGTTTTAAAAATGCAAAGAAATGAATGTCCATCACCGTTATTCCACCATTAACAGCAAATTACAATGCAAAAAAAAGATATTAAGCCCATGTGGGGAGAGCTGTGCCAGAAAAAGGAAAGACATTGTCAAAGATGAACAAGCAAGCCCCAGTTAATGTCAAAACAGGTAAACCTTATTAACTTGACGGATTTGAATCAATAGTTTGCAGTGACTGATGTGCATCAGAACGGTATTGGGAAGCTAATGAAAATGTCAGGGATGATCAATACGTAATGACTGAGTGTGTTGAGAAGGAGACATGCATGGCATTCAAATGCAATGTTGCCACGGACCTGATTAAAGAGTCCCTTATTTCTTTTGAGTGTTATAGTGGCAGACTGACCGCAAACTTCAGTAATTTGTAACAGTTAAAAACACTTATGCTTATGTAACATTTAAAAAGAACATGTTGTGTGTTCAAAGATGTCGGGTAAAAGTTTCAGTTTATAATCAATACATTTCGTTTCAATAATCAAAATGTCCAACTTCAGATTTTTCTTATTTTGCGGTTTCTATTTATTTGCATAGTTAAACCATTACATGCATCCGGGCTGTATAAACATTCTCCTGACAAACATCCAAATTGCGTTTCTGGTAGCCTCGCTGCACTCACTCCTGACACACGTACACGGTCACAACTGTTTTGCTTCCCTAATAGAGGCAAAACCCTGGCTTCCTGTACCTGTGAGCTCAACTACAGAAGTGGTCAAATTTGTTTAAACCTTACAGCTTGTCGAAATAATGCCTCATTCCTCATGAAAAGTGATTACATTAAAAGCTACTGTATCATGTATAATTGCATGCCTATGGTAATGTCACAGAATAAAGCAAGGGATCCGTGGGAAAAATATTAATTATTGCTTATTCTACAAAGATATTCTATAATGGCCTGGAAACATTTGTCGGTACCCTTTAGAAAAGATAAATAATTGTATTATAGTAATATTTAAAAATGATTAGTACAGCATAACTCATATCGGCAATCTAGTAAACGGTCATTCAGCCTATTTAAATGGAGAAAGAGAAATGCTGTTTGCTATCATTGTGCACACCACACTATACACGGACAAAAGAAAGCAGAGGAAAGAGTTGTCTGAGGAGATCAGAAATAAAATAATAAACAAACATGGTAAAACTAAAGGCTACAAGAATGTTCCTGTGACAACAGTTAACATATTATTACGAAGTTCAAGGTCCATGGAACTGTAGTCAACCTTCCTGGGCGTGGTCGAAAAAGGAAACTCAACCCCATATTGAACAGAAAGATAATGTGAATGGTAGAAAAAGAACCAAGCATTACTGCCAAAGAGTTAAAAGCTGAACTCCAAGGTGAAGGTACATCCGTTTCAGATCGCACCATCCGTCACTCTTTCAGCAAGTGGGCTCCATAGAAGAAGACCCAGGAGAACAACAATTTTGAAAAAAAAATATATAAAAAAGCCTGACTGGAATTTGCTAAAATGCATAAAGACAATCCCTCAAGGAAAATGTCCTTTGCACAGATGAGTAAAAACTGGAGCTTTTTGGCAAGTCACATCAGTTCTATCCAGGCGAAAAAATGAAGCTTTCAAAGAAAAGAACACTATACCTACAGTGAACCACAGAGGAGGCTTGGTTATGTTTATGGGCTTCTTTGCAGCGTCTGGCACAGGGTGCCTTCAATTTGTGCAGGGCTCAATGAAATCTCAAGACTATCAAGGAATTCTGGAGCAAAACGCCCAGTGTCAGAAAGCTGTGCCTCAGTCAGAGGTCACGGGTCCACCAACTGAATAATGAAAAACACACAGCTAAAAGCACCCAGGAATGGATAAGAACAAAACATGGGACTATTCTGAAGTCGCCACCTATGAGCACTGATCGGGATCCTATCAAACATCTATGGAAAGGGCTGAAACTTGCACTATGGAGGAGGCACCCATCAAACCAGAAACAGCTGGAGCAGTTTGCTCAGGAAAACTGGGTAAAACTACCTGCTAACAGGTGCAACATTCTAATTGAAAGCTACAGAAAACCATTGATTGCAGTGATTGCCTCTAAAAGTTGTGTAACAATTTTTTTTTTATTATTATTTAGAATATTATGTTGAATAGAAAATCTATCTTTCTATCAAATAGAAAATAAACAATGCGGGATGCCAATTGCTTTTGTCAGTTTCAAGTTATTTCAGAGAGAATTACGTGTTCTTCATTTATTGTAAAGGGATACCAACAAGTTTGACCATGTCTGAATACAAACGCTACCTTTCTCAGTAAACCCTCTGGTGTTCACATGTACATACAGACCAAAATTATAAATAAAATGGCTCCAACTGTGCTTATTTCATTTTTTTATGGCCTTTCTGTTTAAAAGACATTTTCCTCTGACAGTCTCTCTTACGGTGATGGTGTTTGCCCACATACAAACGTCACTGACTGGATGGTTTTTAATTGTAACATTCTCCTTAAACTCAAGAGACCGTAACGCTTGAACCACCACAGACACCAACAGCATGAAAGTAGCTCAGCTCCGGCTTCATTCTCCTTCTAATGTTTGGTCGAACAAGAACTAAATCTCTTGACCGTGTCTGTGCTATATTTACTGAGTTGCAGCCACACGACTCACTGTTTGGCTGAACGTGTGAACAAGCAGGTGTGGCTAATAAAGAGGGCAGTAAATGTACAAGAAAACCTCGTCCACCCATCTCACTCCCGCAGTCTCTCTTGCCATCTCCTTCCGTGTCTCCATCGCTCTCCTGGCAAATGTAATCGAGCGGACATGAGTTCAAAAGGCACTGACGCACTGGATTATATAACAGTACCACAATTAACAATGCATGTCTGAGCCCCACCTTAAAGTCAAAGTAACTCTGTAGAATCCCAAGATATCACTATTTTAAGGCTTAGGTCTCTGGTAGGTTAAAAAAAAAACACAATTGGGGTCCGTCGTTGTGAAATGAACTAAGTTTGGAACCACACGACTCATGAGAACTAGCCTCGCAAACACCAGATTCCTTCTCGGTCTATCCATCCCCAACTCAAGAGGGGAAATGACCAGGCCAATGCAGAGCGTTGTGAAAATGTTTCCTGTGATCCAACCGTGTCCTTATACAACCTGTGTGTTATCAGCCTCTGATGGTGTGGTGAGAAGGTCACTTTCCACCTCTCTGTTCAGCTCTTCAAAAACAGACACATTTTCATTTGAAGCTGGCATTCTCAGCCAAGTGAGTTTAAAACCCACAACACAAAAGAGAGAGAGCTTTAGTAGCCTTTGGTAGACACAGTTGGAAGTGGAAGAAGAAGGGACAGATTACTGGAAATTATTTGAAGAGTAGGACTATGTGAGTAGTGTGTTTCCTCTAAAACGAGAGCTTCCAGTTCAGCCATCAACATGCAAAACAACAGTAAACGAACAGGCAAAATATCCTATCCTCACACCCAGCTAACCACAACATACATCCTCTGCAGTTAATTTGATTTTAGATCTTCTTCATGCCCACGTAGTTTCTGCTCATTTTGAAAGGCTTTTCTAACATTTTGATGTTGACTTCAAAACGGATCTATAGTTTTAACTTTTCCGCAGAGCTTCCAGTAACCTCCTACACAGACATCCACATGCTCTAAGGGCTCCTTCCCTCAGCACAGGCTTAATGCACCGACATCCAACAGAGATTAAAGGGAGTGCTGTGGGTAGAGGGACAGTAGATTTCACGTGACATTAAAAAGCCAAGCCATTACATTAGAACGCAGTGACCTCTGTTGAAAAGCAACTGAAAGCCTGAATGTCAGAGGGGGCAGGGAGGGTCAAGCCTCCACATGAAAGACCTTTTCATGAACCCATTAGTATTGTCGCTCAGCCACTGGTTGGCCCGTAGGATTTTTTGCAAGCCGTTCTTTACCCTAGATAAAACACTGTGTTGTCTGTTGTTGGTGCTATGGTAAGGAAACGTTTGGACATTAACAAGACAACATACAACCAGGAATTCTCCCTTGCCTACAGCCAGTAATGTAACATCACCCCCACCCTACAGTCCAACCCGCAATCATATGTAGGGTCATTATTTTGACCTAGAATGCACAGCATAAGGAAACCTTTCGCTAGTTCTATAAGCAGTCCCCCCAAAAAAACATGGTGAACTGATGCAGATGACCCGTGTAGCAACATTAAGCAAAACAAAAGAACATTGAGACTTGATAGTAGTATTAGAAATAGCATGAAGACCATTGTCAATTTTATGACACAAGCTGTCATTACTGTGTTTGGGACAACTTTAACAAAAGGACGAGGTAAATAAAAATATATTGACTGACATGCAAGTGACACTGTTAAACAACATCAAAAATATACAAGGTGTCTCAGAAATATTAGAATATACATAAACATCACAGTATAACAAGTCAATTAAACCTCAGGGATATCAATCTGTCCAGTCAGGAAGCATAAGCGATTGTGAATCAATGTCACTTGTTTTGGCGCAAATGAAAGTGACAACTGGTGCACTGGAGAGGCCACAGCAAGACCACGCCCAACAAGGGAATGGTTTTGAAGGTGGTGGCCATGAATAATTTCTCTCTCTTTATCCTGAGTGATTCTTCACTAGTTTTGCTAGTGTCCCCGTCACTACTGGTACTGTACCACAAGGTGGTATCTGCTGCCTATTCAGGTGGAGCTATACACAGGCAGTCCAGCTCCATAAATGCCAGTAAAAAATACGAACAGGTTAAAAATAATATAGGCTACACCTACAGCCAGACTGTTCATACGGCTCCACGAGCTCTTCACGGATTACTAATTCACGGTTCCATTTTTAGACCCTCCTCACCATCTCTGACATATTCAGAGTCATGGGAGCCAATCAGGTGTAACTTTGCTCTATGAATGTTTGTGTTTACTGCAAATTCATATGTAATTTGATTATATAAAATACGACTCACCCTACAAGACAGGGCTTAAACGAAATAAACATACAGAAAGCTGTGCACCTTTACACATCAACTGTACAACTGGACATTAACGCAAGTTAAAATATATTTGCATAATAAAATATAAAGGAAGAAAAAGAACAATTACATTATAAGGCAAGAGTAATAGGTATAGGCATAGTATAGGCATATTATGTAGTAACAGAACCGAAGGAAAAATACTAACAAAAAAGACAATTGACATTATAAAAACAGCATACAGCAATGTCCAGAATGAATAGTGGATGTCACCCAATAAAACACCATCAGAATGCGAAGATTATCAGGAAAACGAGTGCATTCAAGAACCAGGTATACAGGAGAGGAAATATAGAATAGCATGGACTGGAACAACCATCACCTGGTATTATCTGCATCATCTATATCTAACTCAGTTCAGGAGCCTGAGACTGCTGATCTATTTAGGGAGCCCTGCCGGCTCTAGGCTGTGACAACGTCATTTGTTTTGTTATGTGCATAGTGTAACCCACGTATACCAAGTATTGCGAAGGCCTGCTATGATTTTGTTTCCTGAAGTTAAGAGGACCGCAACGGAAATGTCCTATCAACATTTTCTGTCATCTTCTATCATTTTGAATGCATTCCCCACAATGTGTCATACTTTCTACCTATTCTACCTAGCGGTTCGTCTCCATCGATCATGAAGTGAAACCATCCAAACAGGCCATTCAAAATCACACTTTCTCAACAGCATTCCGGCGTCAACTGCTAACAAGGATGGAAAATATAATTGATAAAAATGTACACAATCACTTGAAGTTGCTCTCAGGATAAATAACTAATCTGTGGAGGACAAGTGAACATAATTAGCAGAGGTTCTTTATAGCTTTCTTAACTACCCGTTCCCTCACTGCAGTCATAATAGTGACTGGACAAGTCACAAAGCTGCACAACACAAAGCATATTGAACAAACAAAAAAAACACAACATGCAATCATTCATGTCCAAGATTTAATAGAGTTACTGCCTGGAACATCCAAAACTGAGATTAAGAAAATAACACTTCTCTAGCTTGCCAGGGATCATCAAACATAAGCATGAAGTCAGCTACGAGGCCGAACGGCAGTCAGGTCAAGACCCTGGTGACGACGATGAGCACCTGATGGTTTTTTGGACACTTTTTAATCCACAGGTTTAATCAGCATGACCATGCAGTTCAACCTTTTCATACCACACCTGTCAAGTGGATTATCATAGCAAACGAGAAATGATCATTGCAGGAATGTACACAAATTTGTGTGCACAGGGAAAAACTAACAACAAACAAAAAACGCAAAGGGAGAACAATATTAGATATATTATATAACCAGTATGGATCTACACACAGAAATGTCTGACCTACTACAGCTGATGGACACAAACTGGGAAGGGTCAGTGAGATTGGACCTGCACCTTTCCACAACGTCACACAGCTCATGAATATCCATTTGGTGTCAAATCCAGCAACGAGCCATTAATACATATCCTATTACAATCATGGATCAACATAGCCACTAGTACGGATTTTTTCAATACCGCCTACAACAATGCTTTAATTCAGGGTTAAATTAAAGTTAAACAATTGAACTGCTTTACTGTCATTTTTGTCTTGGTTTGTTGTTTATGTATTTTTATTAAACCATTGTTTTAGTGACCAAATTCGACAAATAAGCCAAGCATAAACACAGTGTATATAACAATCATAATGGAGAAAGCCAAGTAGAACTAGTTGGATTAAATGTTGCCATTCTAGGAAGAGTCAAACAATGCTCAAAACCTAGTACTGTTATGATTGAAAACATAAAATACTGTACCGGTATACTATAAACCCAAGAAGAAGAAAAATGTGGTACGTTTTGTAAATATCGCCAAGCCCTACCTTTCTTTGGTGTTGTTCATCTTATCACTTCTTCGTTTTGGTAAACTTTTTGGGGTGTTTAGTATGTTCCAGATTGCACTCTTTATAGAATCCAACGTTGTTTTTGTTTGTTTTTAATATCAGCAAATAGCTACTCACATTACTGCGGTGCAGTCGCCAAAGACAATTATGCTCATATGGTGCTCTTAAGACAAGGCAACCAAACCGAGGTATCAAGCGTAATATAATTACTTTCGTGACGCAATAATTTAGCTAGCAACTCAAATATTCACCGCTCAAGACCTGCCATATAATACATTTTAAACCGTTATATATAACACACAAGTATCTTCGTTAACAAGCATTTTCAAGAAAATTGCTTATTTTTAGACACAACGTTGTAGGTAACCTACATATAAAGCATTATGTTGTTTTCAAACCCATTCCAGTTCCAAATTAAAGTGCACGAACAAAAACATATTGCCTGTTTTGTTTTACTGAAGCTAACTTTAGCTAGACATGTTAACATTGGCAAGCTATAATTCAACGACCATCCCAGTCTTACATTAAAATAAACAGACAAATTGCTAACGTCGTATCTCTGTTCCATATACACAATAACTAGCTAGCTGTGTAGCTACACTTTAGGTTGTGAAAATTAACGTTAGACAGTTTGAGCTTGGTATTATTTGATGATTGATGCGGCAAATTCTCTTCGAGTAATCAGTTCGTTAACGTGAGCAAATAAAGAAACGTTAGCTAACTATGCTAACTATACAGCCAGTAACACCAGCATCAGATTGTCTTCTCAAGCAACAGTGCCTTCTGAAAAAGTAAGCGAATAGTCTGGTGCACTGGCAGACAAAACATTTCTGAAATCTTATTTGAACATTGCACAAACAGCTACGTAACAAGGGGAAATAACTATTATGTCAAGAACTGTGTATTTCGCATACCTTATGCTGTAGTAACTCATGTTTATCCACGGTTGCTATGGATCCCCCAGCTGGTGGCCTCCGTGTGCGGCAGACAACTTTAATTGGCACTTTTCGGGCGGGGGATACCCACAGCCATAGTTACCACACATATTTACAACGGACTGTGCTATTGGATGGCAGGTTATATGATAACTATGTGATTGGCTAGGATTTTGTTGATCGCTCTTTGGGGTTTCAGGGCTGGGTTTCTGCAAACACTTTGTGTTAACTGCCAATGTAAAAAGCACTTTATAAAATACATCTGATTGATTGAGTTTTATTTTATTCGTTTTTGTGACAGGGAAAAAGGGTTAGTCTGAAAATTATGCTTTGGTGTCCTTGTGAATCCTAGGAATACTCTATATTTCATAGTATCCTGTTTAACCTTAGAAAATGAGCCCTTGGATAACACCTCAGGACTACCTGGCCCAAATGACTCGTAGCTGTCCCTGTCCAAAGTCCTCCTGATTCTGGAGGAATCTGACAATTCCCGCTGCCTAACGATTCCTGCTACCACTGCCTTACGATTCCTGCTACTACTGCCTTCACCAGATTGTCTTTATCCATCTGGTTGTATCCAAGTTGGATTCTGTTTAAGAACTCTGGGCACAGCCCACATCCATTTATACAGCAGCATCTTATGCAAAAACACTGACAAGGACCAAAAGGTCATGTACTCTTATAACCAGAGTCTGGTTCTTCTCTGTTTTAACCTTGGGAGTTATTCCTAGAATCTGTAGATTAACTCATGTTACTTGCTCTTTGGGATTTTAGGCTAGGTATCTGTAAGAGCACTCTGTTACAACTGCTGACGTAAAAGGGGCTTCATAAAATACATCTGATTTATTAACTCAACATTCCATGTATCGCAAATAGAGTACTGTTGGCCCCTCCATTTACACAAAATCTAAAAAGACTGCAGTGTTATAATATTCACTCACACATCAGGTTGATCGTATTTATTTTTCATGGAAAAACCTACACTTAGTATTTGAAGAACCACTCTGGACCCAGAGTTAACAGAAAATCAGAAGATAGACATAGCCATATCAACTGTAGGCTCTGAACCCCAAACTACACATGTGCAAAATGCTGATTAATGCCAAAGAGGACAAAACCATTATTGGCTAAATTTTGGCATTAGAGCATATCATTTTCAATCAGTAGGCCAATTCATGTTAAACATTCTAATGTCCAGTGCAGAACATAGAGAAAATGTCAGAAATTACAGTTATGTTAATTGGATGCTTTACAAAGCCTCCGCATTGGAAAGATTCCCTCGATCCCTCAGCAACCTCATCAGGCCTTTCCTTCTTCGCCAAGTTACCTTGACACCATAGTCCCTCTCTGGGGTGTCTGCAGCTAAAATCTCTGAAATCTGGGAGTGTGGCGGAGTTGTTGGCAGTGGAGGCAACAGGAAGCGAAGAAACGAGGAAGAACTAACATTATGGTCCAATTTTGGAGTCTCAACATCCGGTGGGGTGAGGACATTGTCTTTGCCAGGGGTGTTGTTTGTAGCTAAAACAGGACTCAGAGCAGTGCATGTTGCTGGGCACGTGATAGGTCTGGAAACATTGCCAGGTGTTTTAAGGACCTCCACACATCTGCTTGTTGATGCTTCACCTTCAGGTGTGACCTCTAACAATCGTCTCCCATCAGCCGTCCTTTTCCTGAGAGAAGTTCTCAGTTTTCCTGTGTTGGTCTCACGTTGGTTACTTAGACAACCGATGTCATGTACTTGCAAGCACTGCTGGGCCCCAACAGAAGATTCGAAAGCTTTCTTCACACTGGCACGCTTTTGGTGGAGAGGTTGGGCTGGTGACCTCCTCTCAAAGGTTAAGGACGGGAACTTGCAAACACTACTTTTTCGCAGTATTTGAGAACTCCTGTCAAGAATATTGGATGCAGAGATGCACGTCTTTCTTCCTCTCCTTTCTCGGGGTACAGAGGGTGGCAGTTGTTCAAACTGCGGACTCACCTTAAATGGGAGAGACATGTTTGTTACATAATAATAATACAATCTGTGGTTTGAACAAATTAATGTCTTTTAGATGTTCATAACAAATTACATAAAACGTTAGCTAATCATTATAAATACAATTTGAATTAACATCGACAATGATCATGAACCGCAATCACCCAAGAATTAGAGGCTGTGCTGTTGCTGTTCTGTTGTTGCTCATCGAAACCAAAAGACTTGGGATTGAGTGCCCCTCTCACTTGAGGCACGTGGTGGTATCTGGCTCCATCAAGTGGTGGCTCAACAAACAGCAGTGGAGGCTTTTGTGACTTTTGCAAAGAGTTTGTTCTTGTCTTACGGGGCATCAGAGATCATGGCTGACGAGCTGGTGAATTAAAAATAAAAATAAATACAGCAACTGAACAGGCAGCCCAAATAAAAAGGTGAATCACTAAGACCAGCTCTAAAACAGATGTAACATTATTATGCACTTCTGTTGCAAAATGTTTCATTTCTTGATAAATGACAATCCATGTTTCATAACATAAAATACATAACACTTAAAAGTAGCTGGATTTTACCAATATAGCAACAACAAGAGTAGCTAGAAAAATCCCACTAGGAAGAAACCTAAAGAGGACACGGTCTAAGAGGGGAGACTAGTGCCGGGTTATATTCCTAATAGTACATGATCATTTTGGGCCACGTACCATGTCAAACAAATAGAATACATATTAATACCTAGGAATCAAAATGTGGCAAATATTGACAACACATCACACAGAAAGCCAGCCACAGAGTGGCCATCCCAATGCATTAGACTGCACACCAGAGAATACCCATGCCCTTCCCTTTTACAGACGAATCCCTCCTGATGACCAGAATGGATTTCTCATCCCTTAATCAAGAGAAAGTCTCACCTCATGCTAACAGAGATGAAAGAAAACAAATCCAATAATGGACATCTTCTGAATCCTAAAAAAAACGACCACGATCCCCTGTGCCCTCTTATGTGCATTCAAAAGTGAATAAGTTGGCTACTTTATTACAGACGTAGCAACTACACTACACAAGACCATGGCATACACAACAAGCAAGTGCATCGGGGCTTGATTGGGATTCAGTCAGTCATTGAAGGCATCTGCCATTTGTAATAGTCAACTAGGGTGGGACCTTAAATTTAATTGGTCAAATATAAATTTCAACTGGTTATCAGGAGACAACTTTATTATGGAGGTGGCCTCAAAGATGCTGCCTATGCTGGAGGAGAAGCTGTAACAGCATAATTGGGAACAATATAGAGTATTTATATACAGTTTGGTCACAATCATGTCATAGATAATGTGCCATCAGCACAATTTAGGCATTCTCCCTTTTGTAGACAATTGTATTCTTTACCATTTCCTGATCTTATCTGATGACCAAGGTCGATATAAAACCCACAGGGTCAGGAAAGGGAATCAACTAATGAAGTGGACGTTCCACCCAGTTGACTACATTGAAATGGTAGAAGCCCTCTGTTGCAAAACACTCTCCCGCATTAGAAGCCCCCATCAATAATTGTTTGCAACAGACAAAAGTTGCTGCAACAAAATCTTTCTAATGACTAACCAACTTATTGGTAGTGTTAAAGTTAAAAACCCTAAATACAATCGTTCGCACAGATATATGGACAGCAAAACCTTTATGTTCTTTTGCGAGAAAACACGGGTGTACTACGCTCGAAATGAAATGAAAGACCCGGCCAAAGCAGATGAAAGGCTAGCCTGCATTGGTATAGCGTTTATTAAAAAAAAACACAGAAACGTGGAGTACCTAGTACTAAAAACACAGCCATAACGCTAGTATCACAAGACGTACCTGTATGTATATCCTAAGTAGTAGGGTCTGTAATGGTGTTTAAAATAACTCAGTCGATTTGCTGTGCTGCTAAAATCGAAGGTTCCGGTCTAAATCATGGTTAACGCTGATTGGTTTTAACCCTCTCTTGGTTCAGTCCACATTGAATACGCCAAGATCACATGACCGGAATCAGGAATACTGCGCCAAAATTCAAAATCACGCATTGAATGACAAAATGAAAGGAGAAATGTCTAGTAAATTACAAATACCTTTCGATTTCAGATTTGAATAATTGTCTTTATTTAACTGTGGAATCAAGTAACACAGGACCAACGCGCATTGCATCACCATAATATGAAGGTTTGTTGTAACTAAATGTAACTAGTTAGCTAGCAAGTTAACGTTGGTTAGCAGTTAGCTTGCAAACTACAAGCGTCACACGCTAGACAAATGTACCAAGCTAACTAAAGCAGCAGACTAAAACCACGGAGCTAAACAATCATTTTGTGAATATGTGGATGTTTAATTACTATGGATTACCACTGTTATGATCACTGCTTGCTCTGTCTTGTGGTATTCATGTTCTAGAAGACTGCGTCATAAACCAGAGCTTATATTTGAAAAACTGTACAATATTAATATTCTAGCTAAAACGTTACTCCGAGTTACCTAGCTAGTTATTTTATGCATATACACAATCAGTTCGTTAGGTTGTAGTAAAAATTTACGAGCAAACGTTAGTTTCAAGACCAGATTATCCTAACGACATTACACAATGGGGAAACATTCTGTTCGTCATGTGATCCACGTCTAATATATTAGTATATATTTAAGTTGGCAGTATATTTACTGTACTTACCCTAATTACTGTACTTACGCTAATTACTGTTCACATTGATAATAATCAAAAGAACACATTTCCAGTGACTGGGGTTGTGTAGTCAGTCTTGCTTCTTTTGTTGCATCCCCTCAAATCAGGTAGGAAGCTGCCAGCACCTGCTTCTCCTGCTCAGTGTTAACCAAAATCCGTTTTGTTTGTGGTTGTTGTTGGTTTAAATATAATATTCTAACCTTATCGTAACCTGTCCTCTCTTAAGACAGGAAGTGACCACAAAGTCAAAGGGCCAGCCTCTGTAAAGTTCATCTGAGCAGAATGAGACCAAGCCCGAGAAGGCCATTGATCCTCAAGAGGAGAAAGTTGCCTTTCCAGCTAAATGAACCAACACTTGATGGGTCAATTGATGAGCCGGATGGATTACAGCGCAAGGCAGCATCCAAAACCTCAGGGGGCCAGTGCTTTCCTGATGGCATCCGCGTAATGGACCACCCCACTATGCCTGACACGCAAGTGGTTGTCATCCCCAAAACTGCGGACCTTCAGAGTGTAATTGGGGCCCTCACTGCAAAGGGGAAGGAGTGTGGCCCTAATGGTCCAACCAAATTCATTCTTCTGAGTGGTGGCAGCTGTATCGAGGATGTTTCAAGTTCTTTCTGTCAACCAACAAATGATGAAGGTCAGAGCTCTGCTAAGAGTAGCGTGGCTCTGCTTACACAGCCAGAGAAGGTAACGATGGCCCAGCAAGGAGATTCTAAGACTTTGACTACAATCAAGCCGTGTAAGTTTATTTTCACTCATTTTAAATTACCCTCCACTTTATACTGAAAACATAGTTGACAAGAACTGTTTATATTATTTCACAGTGAACAGGGAACTCGATTGCTGTCCACTAGATGACAGTCTTACTAACATCCAATGGCTTGGGAGGATGACTTCAGATGGTCTAGGATCAGATGCTGATAAAAACCCTGCCAACAAAGAGAACCATGATGGCTGCCAAAAGATTCTCCAGGTTTTTGTCTAATTGTTAGCATCTTTGTGTGACATGCAAACAGTGATCTTAAAGTCAGTGTGCCTCTCATGTTTTAACAGTGTTGCACTCAAGTGTGCTTGTTAGATTCATCCAAATGTTGTCTTAATACCCAAAAGACCTATCCTCGCTTTTTGTTTTTTCCCCACAGTCAAGTGAGCAAATGGAAGCACCTAGGGTTGTGAAAGACCCCTTGTCAGAAAGACCACCCTACTCATACATGGCAATGATTCAGTTTGCCATCAACAGTAAGAAGAACAGGAGGATGACTTTGAAAGAAATCTATACGTGGATTGAGGACCACTTTCCTTACTTCAGAAAAGTAGCCAAACCAGGCTGGAAGGTAAATCTTACCAATATTTATTGTATTAGGTGCCACGTTAGCTGCAGCCAAAACCACTCTTCTTGGGGTCCCTTCGCCTCTGATTTTATTGATCCCACGTAGATATATCTCATCTAAAACTTGAAAGGCCTAGTGCAAGAGAAGATTGTGTAAGAATAAAGGCTGAAAAATACCCCTTTAGCACACACAAAAAAGACCCACATACATTCTATTGCTATTTTCTTTTCTCCTCTGTCAGAATTCCATCCGGCACAATCTCTCACTGCATGACATGTTTATACGTGAGACTATACAAGATGGCAAAATCTCCTACTGGACCATCCGGCCAGAGGCCAATCGCTGCCTTACACTTGACCAGGTCTACAAGGTGGGCATGTTTCCCAGTTTCTGTTTTAACCCTCAGGTCTGTACTTTTTTGTTTCCCCATTTGTATACAGATTCAAGAAACAAGTGAGATGAGAAACTACATCTTAAAATATCTCCTAAATGATTAAGGTGTCCTATGTCTGTGAATTTATGTTCAGTAATAGCGTCTCTTCTTTGAAAAATAACAGAACAAAGCAGTTAATCACTTCCAATACCGTAGTGTAAATGTTCTGAAGGTGACGGTCTGCTTGTATTAAGACGAGTTTCTGCGACAAGGTTCTCCACACCCCCTTGTAGCCCCGGTTCCCTGCTCTCATCTCCTGCACCACACTAGCTCACATAGTTCAAGTTTTATATGTCAGTATCAATACTGAGAAAAAGGTGATACTTATGCTTTCCACAGTGTAATTTGACATGCATATTCTCCTCTGCTTCTGACTTAATCAGTATTGCAGAATGATGCTGATTGAATTAAGGTATTTTTTCGTAGCAGTATCTAATCCAAAATATGAAACTTTTTTCTCAAATGACTATAATTCAGTCTTCTGCGCAGAACAGCGCTATGGACTCAGTCAAGCCCCTAACCGACTACCTGACTCATCACATCATGACTTACTGCCCCACCGTGGTGGGGAGTAACATACCAAAAGAAAAACTGAATTGACAAACAAAATATTACACCAGAAACCGAATTCGTGAAAACAACCTGAAGCTGTATTAAAAACACACCACTCATCATAACCATGCTCTATATTTTCTGTCTCCTTTCGCCGATTTTTCAAAACCAACTCCACAGACTGAATGTGATCTGACTTCAATCTCGCCTCAGTCCATGCAGGTCTTTGACCAACACGTAAGATGTCTTTCTTTTTACCTCTGAAGCTGTCAGCCAGCGAGGACAGGACAGTCAGAGAGGACAGACAGGCTTTTCATTTGCTTGTTTAGCTCATCAATCTGACACCATTTCAGGTGTGAGGTGCGAAGAGAGACAGGAATCACTATGAGTCAGTTACTTCTACGCAGGTCGAGCTCATGACGGCTTCATACGTCGCTTCTTAGAAGAGTGATAGGTAGTCAAAGCATTGTGAATATGAAGTAAACGTTTATCATCTCACCCTGCAGCAGAAGAGAATCGCTCCGGAAGTCAAGAAAGCCTCTGTCCATACTTCTGGTGAGTTAGGTCACGTCTCGGGAACCACCCACTGAAAACCCTTTTGAGTGGAATTTGACAACCTTTTGAGAAAATGATTTGAGTAATTTCCTCATGACCTTCTTTCTCTTCCGCGTGTTAAGAGAGGAAGATGAAGCCCCTTCTTCCTCGTACAGACTCCTACCTGGTCCCCATCCACCTCCCTCTCAACCAGTCACTGTTCCTGTCTTCGTCCCCACATTTCCCTCTTCCTGCCCCCCAACAGAAAGCCATCTCCTCGGGAGGGGGCAAGAGGGTCCGTATAGCTCCCAAGGTGAATCCTCACACTCGCCATAGTTTCTCCCCCCGGTAATTTCCAGGAGGGGTCCTCGATTCCACCATGTATCCGCTAACACGGCGTTACTTTGTGTGTGTTCGGCAGGTTACACGCGGTGACTCCACTGTGGCCCGTAACGCTCCTCCCATTAAGGAGGAGCGGGTGGGCGTGTCCCTGACCTCCGTGATGCCGCGGGCCGTCCCGGCGAGCACCCGGAGGGACGTCCGCGGTTCCCGTCGCAAGCAGCGCCTCGTCCTGCCTTCCAACGAGGAGCCTTTGCTCCTGGTCCCGGACGGCAGCTTCTTCGATTCGGGCCTGGCCTCCGACGGCTCCGCGTTTCAGGACACCCGGGAGGGGGAGCTGGACCCCGGTCCGGAGCCGGACAGTCCCAGCAGGGAGTACTCCTTCAAGACCCCGATTAAGAGCAGCCACCCGGCCTCCTCCACCCCCTGTAAGCCGCCCACCGCGCCGTCCTGGAGGGCGACGCCTCTGAGCAAGGGGCGAGACGGCGTGCTGGAGTTCAGTCCCATCCGCACCCCCGGTCCCAGCGTCACCCCGCAGCGCCACGACCACACCCCCTTCAGTTTCAGTGGCACTCCCTTCAAGGACATGCCGCTGTTCAGCTCCCCCCGTGAGCTGTTCACCTCCGCGCGCTCCGTCTTCCCGCCCCCCTCCGCCCGCTCCCCCGGGTCCGAGCGTATGCTGGGCTGCGCCAGGGAGCTCCAGGTTGGCGGTTCCTCGGCAGCCAATCGCTCCCTAACAGAGGGGTTGGTCCTGGACACCATGAACGACAGCCTGAGCAAAATCTTAGTGGATATCAGCTTCTCCGGCCTGGAGGATGATGATCTGGGTATCGGGAACATCAGCTGGTCTCAGCTCATACCTGAACTCAAGTAGCTTACGCTGAGCCGTACCTAAGCTCTGCCAGGTGAGATGGATACCGAAGTCTCATCAATACCTGAGCTGCTCACATATCATCTTTCAGTCTGTACCCGTAGGAGTTTTCCTTTGGCTTTGTTGCGTATGTCCATTTGTTTCATGCCGCAAGCTTAAGCCACCATATCTTGATTACATTGTTGCAATGGACCTGCTAGAAAATAGAAAAGTATGTCTGAGGTAATGTGGGTACATATAATATGTATGTTTGATTTGCACATTTTGTAATATATTTAGCTCTTTCAAATGTATATGTACATTTAACACAGTATCTAATAAGCCAGTGAGACAGACACTACCGTGCCAGATACGACCTGGTGCCTCCTACAAATGAATGTCCTCTTTTCGATTGGATGTAGCACGATGTACAGATGATAGACCACCAATGAAAAAGTAATAAAATTACTCAAAACCAGTACTTTGCCAATACCCAAATGAGACACAATTTAACACTTATTCTAGTGCACTTTTGTAACAAGATATACTGGGAATGACACATCAATGTCCAATCTGCTTTGTGAACCATCAAATAGTGGTGGTGGTAGAATTAGTGATCAACAATGTAAAGGCATGTCTTCTATTCCTGTTTTTCATTCAGTCGCTGTAGGAAGTAGACACCTGTGAAGAAACTAGATTTCAATTTAAAATGCTATTTTGATAGTCATTGGAAGATTAAATTAAATGCAGGAAAGCATCATGGTTTATCTTAATCGGTAGTCACCTTTGACTGTCTGATAAAACACTGACACTGAAGTTGTATATTTGGTCTGTGTTTATTACATGACAACTAAGGTTTAAAAACTTACATGGGTACATCTGCTGAATTGGGATGTTTAGTCCATACGTTTTGTGAATCCTATGTATCTAACTTGATTAAAGGGACAATAGGTCATAGTTTCTGTTTTATTACAAGTCAGTATGATAACATTTGTTTGAATATTTAACACACTGGTTTAAACAAATAACATGTAAACATCACAGTATAACAAGTCACCTAAACCTCAGGGATGTCAATCTGTCCAGTTAGGAAGCACAAGCAAATCAATATCACCTGTTTTAGCAAATTTAGCACATACTCTCCTCATCATTCTTGACTGATTCTTCTGTAGTTTTGCATTCATCTAGTGCCCTTATCACTACTGGAAGCATGCAGTGGCAGCCCATTCAGGCTACACAGGTAGTCCAGCTCCTACAGGATGGCACATTTATACGTGCTAAGGCAAGGAGGTTTGCCGTGTCTGCCAGTACAGTCTTCAGAGCATGGAAGAAGTACCAGGTGACAGGGTGTTACACGAGATCTGGACAGAGCCGCAGAAGGGCATCAACCTAGCAACAGGACCACTATCTGCTCCTTTGGGCAAAAAGCACCACAGCCAGAGCCCTACTAAATGACCTCTAGCGGGCTTCTGGTGTGCATGTTTTTAATTAAACTGCTCACAGCTCGATTGGCATTTGCCACCGGACACCAGAATTTGCATATCTCCCCATTCTCTTGACAGACTGGGCACGTGACTAACGTGAAAGAGTCTGGAGTGGGCCCTGGGTTCCTCCTGGTGCAGGACAATGTCACTGATAGGTCCTAACATTCCCCAAACTTGAATGCAAATGAGAACCTGTGGGACGTTATGTATTGGTGCATTTGACATGTCAATTAGCAGCACAGACTGTCCAGGAGATCACTGATGCCCTGATCCAGGTCTAGGAGGAGATCCCCCAGGACACCATCTGCGTCTCGTCAGGAGCATGTCCAGATGTTGTAAAGAGTGCATTTAGGCACGTGAGGTTCATACACACTAATGAGTCACATTATGAAATTCACGCAAGTGGAACAGCCTGTGTTTTCAGTCGTTTACTTTGATTTTCAGTGTGAGCTTGAATCCAGTTACGTCATTTGTTCTCATCGAATTACACAATGTACAGATGTAAATGTAAAGATTTTGATCTTTAATACATTTTCTTTTTTGAGATCTGATGTGTGATTTAAGTCTTCCGTACGTTATTATTATTTAAAAAAAATGTAAGCATCCCTATATGGGTTGGATGTGTAATTGTGTTGTTTATATGTGCATAATCCAAGTAGAATTACTATCATAAGATCTCAGATTTCTGAGACAGAAGACCAAGGATACAGTGGACAACAAAATTGTCTACACACACTGACCCTAATACATTTTTTGAGACATCAATGTCATCTGTTTGCAAAGCTTTTTTTCCAATTAACACTATATTCATTACGCAAAAAGCTGTTGTGTTGCTTTTTTACCATCGTGAGCCGATTTAAAAATGTAACGTCTGTCTTTCTGGCAGGTTTCAGGATGATGTATTTATTATCAAAGTCTGAATCCTTAATATTTTTAAAGGGTGACCATTGCTAGCTTAAAGACCTAATATGCTATCTGAAGCGCAGACGCTTGTTTTTTTACTTGGAAACACAATTTTATTAGAAAAAGATTTTTTAAAAGACAGTTAACGTTAATTAGTTTAACTCCAATATAACTTGCCTTGGTCTTCAAATTACTACATGTAGAGCACAAGTAGGTCTAGTCAGTATATGAAGACGCGTTTAGGCCAGGGTCTTCAGTAGGTCTAGTCAGTACATGAAGACGCGTTTAGGCCAGGGTCTTCAGTAGGTCTGAACTTCCTGCTGCGCCACCTCCAGCAGTATCTGCAGCTGCTTATTGCAGTAGTCTGGAAGGTAGAGATGTATGCAGTTGACTGTAAACTGCCATTACTATTCCACATACTACCACAACTGTGGATTACTGCAAAAATCACCTGCTACTTTTTAGTATCGCCATAAACCAGTGCGATGACACAATGTACATTATGCTGCGGTGAAGTTACAGGTTGGTGTGACTCACTGAAGATCTTTCTCCATGAAGCAGGCAGGCGGGAGCGGTGCACAGTCAGGTAGTACACAGGGACTCCGGACAGGGTGAGGGCACAGCTGCCCCCTGTGTTCCAGGGGTCTGAGTACAGAGACAACCCAACGATGAAGAAGCACACCACCGTGAAGATGACTGGGATGGCCAGGGGCACCTACACGTAGAACCAAATTAGAAGCTCATCATAGGAATAAAAACACTGACAACTGGAGAAAGGTTTGGGTTTGCTACGGAGGACAGAATTTCTAAAGCGTTCTAGACCATGGAATACATGTAAAGGTGACATCTTATGATACCGACATGCAGCGTTACACAGTAACTTTGCCCTTTTCAACGGAAAGAAACGTATCTGAATAAAAAGCGATATCATAAAAGTTCCAGAAACCTTGAAGGGTCTTGGGTGTAGCGGAAAGCGGCAGCGATGGATTACCATTCCCATGGTCGCTAGGGCAATGAAGAGCCACCGAGAGAATGATGCAAAGCTGATCAGCTGGAAGATCTCTCCTCTAACCAACATCACCACCACCAATGGATACTGCCGAAAAAAAATAAAACACCAATCATCCCCATTGAAATGTGAAAGTAAAGCTAATGATTACCTCACCATTTTGCAACACATGCTAGTGGTACAGTAAACTGGTATTCTGGTTCTTTTCCTGCTGGTTGCTCAACCAGGATGTCTAGACCTAATTCATTACGTACCAGGAAGAACACACTTTGCGACCTTCTTTCTCGTGGACCAAAGATTCTACCAATCAGGGACAACCGGCTTGCTCGAGGACAGGGGATTTAAATGAGCTCATGAAACGCTGTAACAACTATGCTACCTGTAATAAAATACAATATGCAGTAGTAGTAGACTACTATACCAGCAACAGCACAGCAGGTAGAGGTGTTCTCCTACGGACATGGATCATTGAGAAGATGACTGGCCAGTGTCCTTCCCTGGCGCCCACAAACAGCATCCTGAACCACGGACCACAAGCTTCAGGAAGAGGTCTCGTGCGCTAACTGTCGGGTTCTGAATAACGGGAGTGCAGCATTATTACCTGGGTGATCCGAAGAAGCCGCCATTTAGGGCCCCGAGACAGGACACGGCTACCAGCACGGGAATCACGGGGGCCAAGCCGTGTAGAGCACGACTGGCGAACGTCTGCAATAAAGAGGTGTCATCGAGAATGAGGCCCACATGCAGGTTGTCTCCAAACAACGTATCTGGGTTCCGACGCCACCGTACTGACCACAGCCACAGCGTCTGACACCAGAAGCTCTGCTGCCGTCATCATGGTGTAATAGGCAACGTTGACAAGCACGTAGCCCACAGTCACCGTTGTCATGGAGATGATGATAGCCAGCGGAATGTTTCTGACGAAACGAGGCACATGAACACAAACACAAGTTTTTTGTTTTTTTTTATATATATATAAAAACTGCACAACAGTCAATTGTGTTTGTTTTTTTATGTAAAATACCTATTTGGGTTAATGACCTCCTCTGTGACAAAATTAAGATAAAACCTGTAGAGAACAATAAATAAATGTCTATGAATAACACAAAGACCCTATGAAATGTGATTTTCATGTGCACTACATACCATCCTCCATATGCATATAGACCAGAATAGAAGGCCAATGGTAACTTATCCAATGTAAGCATATCTATCTCAAAGCCATTCTGGAAGTTCTCTGTTTGTCCTAGGGAGGAGAAAGAGGGAACCCAGTCATCAGGTGGTCCTGAATACAGTCCGAGGGGCAGTATATTATGTGCATCGTATCGTGTTATTATAGGAAACCCCTCCACCACCTCTGGCTAATGCAACGATGCCTGGAACGATGATTAGGATCAGGGCCAACATCTTGATGAACGTCAACGTGACCTGGGTACGAGTAGCCAAGGTCACACTCCAGCAGTTTATTGCCACCACAAATGCTACAGGGAGAGTGGGATGATAAACCTCTTTGAAATTAGCATTCCATAGTAATCATAGAATCCTTAAGTCTTTAGTTCACTTGAAGCAAGGAAGGAATTACACTCCCAAAGAAAATCAAGGGAACGCGTAATCATCACAGTATGACGTCAATTTAAACTTGAGGGATCTCAACCTGTCCAGTTAGGATTGTGAATCGACGTCACCTGTTTTGGTGCAAATGAGAGTGACTATCCAAAACAGACTCCATTAGAGGGGGCATGAGACCCCGATGTGTGATTTAATTGTTCCCAGAATTTTTATTTTAAAGCAGGGTACATGTAAGATATGCCACTCACTCACTCCAAGGACGCTGACAAGTTTAATCAGAACAGTGGGTGGAGCACAGGGGGTGTAGAACGGTTCCACCACGTAGCGTCCAAACGCCAGGGCCACATAGGACGCTACAGCTGGCCTGCTCATCCACACGGAGTGAGGGGAAGGCATTAGACGGACGGATCTAGTATACAGAAGGAGACAAACGTACAAGATGCTGACCTGATGAATATAAACTCTGCCCAAAGTCTCAGGAAAGCAGGCAACGGTCCCAAGGTCTCCAGAAGGTACACGTAATGGCCGCCTGACTTTCTGAATGTGGTTCCCAGCTCAGCATAGCACAGGGCCCCTTTTGATTAAGGACACAGAGAGATGAGACCTTCGAGAAATGTAAGCAATTGTACAAGAGCGGGTGTGAAATATGGACAATGTTTAATGTCTAAATGCTGTTGATGCCGCTTTGAGGAGGCCATATATTAATATTATTAAAAACATTAACAACCTAGTCACACCAGGAAAATGTATTTTGTTGTCATACCTGCATTATACTGTGTCATAAATCAAAGCATACATTCAATGAGCATTCAGCATTCCAACCACCCAGTTTATAATTTACAAAAAATCTGGAATTCCTTGTAGTTAGTCTGTTTGTTTATATGCATAGTATAGTATATATATGCATAGACAATTTCAGTAGTGCGTATTAAATTACTATAATTTAGAGTGATGACTGATACATACAATCAGCAAGGATTGTGAACCCTGGACTTGTGACTTGAAAACAACCAGCCCAGCTTAGCGCAAAAACAAACACATAAAATAGTTCAGCTATGTTCGGCCCTAGGCATAAGCAACGTGAGCGGACGCTTAGGGCCCAGTCTAACAGGACCACTTAGAGAGAAAGGAGACAAAATAAAATGTTGCTCATGTCTCAATAGGTTGAAAAACATGCTCCAAGATAAATATGTTATGAGCAAAAGTCATCCTCACACAACAAAATAACACTTCTGCATCCATAAGGATCCAGAACCTATTTAAAAATAAAGGTTGGTTCTTACCGAGGGTCGAGAGGACGCCACATAGCGCCCACACCACAAGTGACAGTCCCACACTACCACTGTTCATCAGGACACCTTTAGGCGCGATGAAAATGCCGCTGCCCACTATCGTACCAATAACAAAGCTGATGGCAGGAAGCAAGCCTATTGTCCTTTTCAGGTGGATCACTTCACCGTCTTTCTTGTCCTTCACCACACACCCCTCTTCCTTCGCCGTAACTTTATCCATGGCGATGCTCCTGCAGCCTCAGTCAAAACGCTCCAAAACGTGCAGGTTCCAAAAAAAAAGACTTCTACACTCTGGTCATCAGACCTATTATCTTCTTAAGAACAGAGAAGTATTTTATGTAAAATCCGGTTTAGTGCTACTACTTGTGTGCTGTATTTAATGAAGACAATTTTTAAGATAGCGCATAAATTGAGGCAGATACAAGCAGAAAAGTTCTGTAGCAGCTGAACGGGTAGCTCTATTTCGCATGGATTCGTCATCTCTTGCACAATATTTGTCTTTTTTCATCACCATGTGCACTTTGCAAAGTATACATTGTACTAAGTACTAAGTACATTGTACTGTAATATCCTATTCAAATTAATATATAGTATAG
This sequence comes from Novumbra hubbsi, assembly GCA_016801125.1. Lineage (NCBI taxonomy): Eukaryota > Metazoa > Chordata > Actinopteri > Esociformes > Umbridae > Novumbra > Novumbra hubbsi. Next base: position 24,719 of record JACXGK010000415.1, read on the forward strand.
TATATAGCTGCCAATTCCTGCTGCCCGTAGTTGTAGCCTCAGCACCGCCTAAGAAGTTTGTGAGTTTCAGATATTTACTGTCTGGAATTTGCGCTGTTAATTCCCCCCCACCCCTTCCCCGCTCCGCCAACAGTCTTAAATCAGCACAGTCGGTAGTCAGGGTAACTCACCCATCATGCACCAACAGAGAACAAAGCAAGCAGTCTTCCCAGGCTTCAACAATACGATTTGGCAGTATAGAAGGGTCAAAGCCGTGCAGCATTCATAGTACGGGACATGTTTGCGCTTGTGCGTGCATGCATGCCTGTGAGCGCATGCACGTGTGTGTCCACGTGTTTTGTTTGCGTTCACAGCTTGGAATCAAAATCAGCTTTATTGCCAAGTACATTTACACATACAAGGAATTTTCTTTGGTGCTATGGTGCATGACAGAAAAGCACAGTAGTGACAGAAAAAACACAAGTAGTATGAAAAAAAAAAAAAATTACAGTAAATATAAAATGTGCAAACATTTACTTAATAAGTGGAGAAGTGCAATGTGCAGGAAGGGAGTCCAGAGAAGTGCATTATTGTAAGCTGTATCTGGTGTCAAACTGTGTACAGGCAGTAAGTTAACACAGATAAAGCAGCAAAACCCCTAACGGCAGGTTAAAAACAGCAAATTGTTTCCGTGCTCCAACACACATCGCCGGGAACTGAGGGTGCCTGCCAAACTAGAGCCGACCGGGGGCACCACATGTTGCTAGGTAACCGGCATTCAAAGTGGCTTACCATCCATCCTTCAATGTGGCTTGTTTTTTGCCACAAAAACGTGAATATTTCCTAAACCTTGCAACGGAATATTACACAAAACAATAGCAACGCCAATGGAAACGAGACACCGTTTGATAATGTCATGTCTCCGTAATGCAGATCAATATATACGATATGAATCGTAGTGTTGTTTGCGAAACAAGCATATTAAATACATTCTTTCAAATGTTTAGCGCTTCCCCACGATGGGTTTACGCAATAAAAACGGAGGAAGTGATTGGTAGTCTGAAAACGCCGAAAGTGATTGGGTGCCAGTGCGGAAGACATCAGAAAAACAAGTGTACGACAGTTTTTACTGTTAAACTTTTACACAATTGAGCTAGCATTTGAAAAAAAAAAACATAAGTAGTATGCAGCTTGGTACATGTTAATGGTCGAAAATGAGGTGCAATTCGTCTCCCTCATTGAGTCACACTCGCAGTTTTGTGTCGGTCCGCCAAAGCCCCCCATTGAGTTCAAAATTAGCACTGACAGTTAGCCTTTTGGACTCCGCTGCCGAGCAGTTAATGGTTCTGAAGGATTTCCGATCTGCTTTCAACACATGTGAGAGAGGTCTTGAAAGTCTTCGAAATGCAGACCAAGACAGCAGGTGAGCAATAATTCTGTGAATCTGTTTTATTGAAATGGTTGTTGCTTTGATTTGGATTAAACCGTTGTCCTTCTGAACTTCAGGTATGGGGAATTGAAATTGTCCTTTAGTATTGTGGGAATACAAGCACTGGCTGAACTCAATCAGTGGCGTGGAGCACTACCATGGATTCTCCAGAATTATGAGTGTCCTGAGAAAATACCTACCAAAATAATGCAGATGTGGTGAGGAAAATTTACCATCTGTCATTTCTAAATCATATTATTAATCCCAGCATATTTATATTGTGACTTCACTCATATTTAGAATTTGCTTGTTAATGACATTTTCTATTAAAATCATCAGTCTTAATTCTGACTCTTCTCAATTCTTGCAGCATACTCCTTTACACCAAAGTTGGTGAGCAAGCAGTGATGCAGGAGGCAGTCAATGTTTGGCTGCACTGGCCATCAAACAGGAGACTGACAGGTTTTGGGACTGTAGCAGAGCTCTATCTATTGCATATCTTAGTGCCTTTAGATCATACGACAGAGGCACGGGAGTTGGTTTTCGGTGAAGTCGGAAGTGTTGCATTCACTGAGGACCAGAAGCAAACGGCACTAGATTTCATAGTGAACAAAGAAAACCTCCGTGAACAACAACCCGCGAACCCTGACCCCAGTGGTGTGGTGGCTGTTGGGCACGCCCCTCCACAAGGTGCCTCTCATGAACAGTGGCGCTAATCGTTTTCTATTGACTTTAAGGCATCCAAACAGTGTGACGGATGTTGTGTTTGTGCCTTATAGGTGCAGTGATTGGCAATGTTGAGGCCATGCTAAGGCTTTTGTACCGAGGACTGTCAGTAGCCAGTGCCGGATCATTCCCTCTTCGAAGAGTCTTTCTAGCCGTGGTCATTGTCTACCTCCTATTCGTCCGGATGGATCCAGGTAAAAAAAAAAAAATAATGTTGGCTACTTCACTATCTTTAAAAGAACCATTTAGCATCTTAAGAATGTGCTTGCTTTAGGTTGTAGTTGTGTAGACTGACATCACTTAGTTTTTTCTGCCATTAGATATAATTAATAGACTTGCATGAAATCCTGCGTTCGGCACAGAATGGGCTACTTACCAAGATCAAGTACATAAGTATTCAGTATTTTGAAGGGCAGACATTGATACACCTCTTTTTGTTTATCCACAGCACACCCTTCATCTTTTACCTGGATTTCACAGCTGATACAGGTGTTGAATCAGATGCGGGCTGCCATGTTCTCTTCCTAACGTCTTTCCAGAGTTTAGAGATGACAACTGTAAAAGCGCCCTGATGCTGGGACATCATGGTTGACCAATGTGCCCCTTAAACATGTACATATAAATTACTCACTAAGGTAAAACAAGATACGCAGGTAAACCTTTGTCAACGACATCATGAGTAATTAACAGTGGAATGTGAAAATTAAGGCATACATAATATTTTTGTTGTTGGCAAGTAATTTGCATCCATATAAAGCAGGGGTCTCCAACCCTGGTCCAGCAGACCTACTGTCCTGGTTGTTTTCACTCCAACCCCACGAATATGCAGCCTTATTCAGCAATTACCTGTCTATTTATTGGAGTCAAGTGTGTTTAATTAGGTTTGGAGTGAAAATCACCTGGACAGTAGCTCTCCAGGACCGGGGTTGGAGACCTCAGATATACACAGTCCTCTGTAATTATTGGGAAAGGGATTTCTTTTTATCCTTTTGTCTCTACGCTCCAAAAGTTTGAACTGGAAAATAAACAATTGCTATCAGCTTAATGTGTGAATTCTAAGTGCATATACTTTCCATGCAATAACTGCCTGAAGTCATTGACCCAATGATCACACCAGATACATGGTGCTCAGGTCAAGCTCTCCCAGGACTGAAGAGCAGCCATGTTTTATTGGTCTTGGTTTATAGGTCTTTTTGCCCTACATCTCATCTTTGACTTAAATATAATAATTGGGCTCCTCTTTTTAATAGTAACCCTAAATTGGCTGACCTGTAACTTCAAAATGACAGTTGTATTGGCCGTGGCGAGATGTGCTGATAGATTCAGCTGTCTCTGTTGTTTCCTCCTATTGGGTAGTGAATTGTAAAGCATTCCCACAACTATGACAATCAGAACATGGGTATGAAAAGGTTTCAAAGGTCTTAAAACCCCCCTGGAGCGTTTTCGGTTATTACGAAGTAGTGCCATAGAGGTTCTAAGAGCCTGCTTAGATCAAAAACCAGTAGAGACTCATTAGAGAGGCTAACGAGATGCCAGGTCCTCTATTGTGAGGCACAATGCTGGCAGCAGCAGCAGGATGGAATGTTGTTTTTTATCCCCTGACCGAGTCTTTTCAGAATAAAAGGGGAACATAAAGGTGCAATGTACAAGCATGGCAAGAATGCTAAAACTAGGACTTATAGCCCAATAATAAACTGAGCGGTTCAATCTAACTGTTCAATTGCATATTCATTGGAATATGAGGCCACATACCACAGGGTTGATGAATGAGCTGCTTGTTATACAAATGTATGTCCATCAGTATGGGCACAACAGACTTCAGAGCAAACCAAAAAAAGATGTTCAATATTCAATTCCTGGCCTATAAATTACGTTTACAGACATTCAAGATAAAAGTTTCATATTTAACTCTGTACATGTTTTTGCATTGCATGGATGCCTTGGTCAAACAATAATAATAATATAAAACTTGGCCATGTATGCATGTTTTCTTGTAACTTTATTCTATGCAAACACATGCCATTACCTTCCTTGACCTACGATCAAATTATAACCAACGTGGCAGAAGTGCCCTAATTCAAGTCTTCATAGATTCAGTGATATTTATCCTTTACGTCTCTTAAGGTGCAATCAAAATTGCAGAAAATAGTATTGCAGTCCATTTAGATTGAATTCCAGTGATAGAGACTTCATTCATTTTCAGGGACATAATGCTCTATTCATAGTAAAAGCAGACATGGTATTAATATTCTGTAGCTAAACAGCCTTTCATAAGTTTGCTCAAGTAAGAAGTAAAGTTGAATTTTTACATTTTCTTGATTGGTTCCAAACCACATTTAAGAAAAATGCAACAAATGTAGGGTTTTTATAAGGCAGATGAATACCGTGTGTATGTACTGAATGCTGTTTTCTGATGTAGGGCAGGAAGTCAGCTCCTAGATTTAAAAAACAAATATGTAAAACAAAAGACATTCAAAAAGGGTTTTCCATTGTGGTCCTCTATGGTACGTAACGCAAACCCTTCGAACAAAAGTGGTTTCGAGTAATTAATTGATTGACCCTGTTCGCAAAATAAAAAGGCATTTCTGTGAGTTGCACTGCCTCCCTGTGGGTGCACCTTTAGGGGGGGCTCAGTGTAAATGAAACAAATCAGCTCTACCTCTGCGAGGGAAAATAAAAAAGGGTCTGCCTCTCTCTATGCAACAGACATGGTGGCAATATAACACAAGAGCCTACAATGCAAGAGAAAATGTGCATTGCAATTTCACTGTAGTAATATCCAATTACTATTTGGGAAAAGACAGTTGTTCACACAGGTTAACACTGCAATTGATGAAACGGTAAACATACGCTTTTGTCCACTCTCTTGACACTTTAGCTGATCACTTTCACTACAGTGGGAACCCCAAGTGTTGAACCGAACTATGGTCCAGCTGCAATCAATCTGGGACCCCACATTACAGGCAAAGTAGAGTGCAGTCTTTTAATACACATTCATTTATGGAAAGAAAAAGTGATCCAGAAAATTCCCACCAACTGAGCCAGATGTGTAAGCAACTGAAAGGTTTGCTGGTTGAAGCCCATGCTATATCTCTATCTTGAGAGATGTAAACTGAGCAAAAGTCCCTAAGAAGCTTAATAAACTGTTTCCTTGGCAGTGGAACACACACACACACAGTCCCTGGATTGAGTTTGTCACACCATCAAAAAACAATGCTTTAGGACTAAGTTGGGAGTCTCCTTAGGTCAGTTGGGATTCCATTTATATTCAAGTAATCCAAATCCCAATCCAGGCATTGAAAAAAGATATTTGAAAAACCATAAATAATAAAACAAGTCACACGTAAACAAAATAAATATCATTTTTCAATTCTTGAATGGGACTCTTCTCCTGAATTGACCGAGAACTCCCCTCCTTTGCTAGAGGGACCAGTGTATGTTGTTGAAGTCCACTGCCTCCCCAAGATTGGCATCAGTCTCCAGCAGGCTCATGATCACGGCCATCGCAGCTTCATCGTTGCTCAGGGTACCGAGGCTTTGTCCAACGATACCGTCCAGGTCTGCATGGGCACTTTCTCCTATGGAAGAACAGGCCATCAGAAACAACCAAATACACAACGCCTTGTCACGGCAGTAGTTTGCCCCCATTAGTTTATAACTACAGCACGTGTAACTGAGTAACCTATAGCTGTCTGATAACAGTATAAAAGGTGAAGGTAGATCAAGAATAATGTATTACAAGATAAATCATGGAAAATGTAATTGCCGCTAAGATGACTTGGTAAATGCTTTTGTGCTGCAAGTACCTGTGTCCATGCGTGGGTCATCGCCAGTGTATGCAGCACCCTTTAAAGACAATTCTGATTCAGACCGGCTCATGGTATCAGAATCAGTCACTTTCTCATTCGGCATCTGAAAAAGGAGGTACAGATAGTTACAAGTTATAATCAGCATTGTCATCAATGCACACCCATTATAAAAAAAAATGGAGTATTATTCACCCTGAAATGTACATCAGATGAGTACAGTAATGCAGTGTTTTCATATGTTTAAAAAAGGTTATGCATTAGGTATGATCATGAAGGGGGACATCCAGTTGTCTTGGATGCCACGTACAGTACTTGCTCTGTAGTTGCCATGACAAACATAGTCTGGCCTAAAAGAAAAGGCTCAATAGCTTGATTGAAAATCACTGCCTTGCAATAAGTTCTAGACAAGGTGTCCAAATCTTGGTCGCTGCATTCTTAGTTCCCGGGCATCTAGCAGAGAGTTATGCAAATTTGGCCCATTTGAATGGGTGGATGTTGGACATCTTGTCATAATCGTACTCCCTGTGGAATGGTCAGGCGCCTGCAAGCTCAATCTTGGTTTTGGCCGTGGAATGCGTTGCTCTCCAGCGTGTGTGGCAAGACACAGAATGGGTTGGTAGTACTCTCGATATTCAACCCACCCTGACCTGCTGGGAAGTTGTAGGAACACGGCACGGCCATAATCGTCAATTAAACCATACCATCTCGAAAGAGGTTTTTGTTTTTTAAAAGTGGGATCAGATGCATTTTTTATTATTTCAAAGTCAGCATACAACAACTGCCTAGGTTTCTACGTGCTACAGATCAGAGGTGAGGCTGACTCACGTTGGCAAGCGTGAGATGTAATGGAGACCGGTTCTGTGGTGGACACAAGGGACTGGAGGTTTCACTGGATGGAGAAGAATTGACCCTGCTCAAACAAAAAACGCATAGCATCTGTGTAATACTTCATTGATTACGGTGTACTTATAGCGACTGGGTCATACGGTTATCTCACATAGGTATCTTAATGTTAATTCACTTGCTAACACCCAGAATGTGTTACATGATTTGAAAACAAATGACAAAATGCATACTACCCACCTGTTTGAGTCTAAGAGCTCATTTGCAATCTGGGTCCCTATGCTGCCAGCATAGATCATTGTGCTCATGCCACTGGAGATACCAGGGATTAGGACACCCTTGCCATCTTCTGTAACAGAGGGAGATGTTAAGGAATGGAGCCACACCCACACGTAGTGATGTCCAGAGCAAATGTTCCTCTCCTTACCCTCCAACAGCTTGGAGTTGTTCAGCTGTTCAGCTTCCGTGTTACCAGTTCCCCTGTGTGTGAGGAGAGAGAGAGTGGTCAACAACTTTTTTTTCTTTTGTTTTTTAAATGAGAATGCTTGATAGGAACAAAACCCCAAAATGTTAAGTGCTTATTTTTGCTTCCGTTATTTTCTAGATACATTAACATCACTCAGTACCAGGATATACCGTATTTGACAAATCCCTAAGCTTTACCATTGCATTAGATTTCGTGAAATAGTGCCACAACCACTACTCACAGAACTCGGTTGGTTGCCACAATGAACTCCACTTCTTTGGTCCATGGGTTTATAAAACTAAACCACTGGCTTTGAAGCGTAATGAATGAGCCATGTTTTGTTTTAAACTTGTAGCAGCTGGTCTCAATTTTCTCTTTGCTGCGAAGAACTGTTGAGACACAAGATTATAAGATTATAATTTTACCATATAGAGCAATTAATGTCCTTGCCCTTTGTCCAAATCGGTCAATTGTTTATAAAAAATATGTCAGGGTTCCACCCTGACCTGGCTCGGTTTCTGGTCCTACCACCCCCTCTAGTGGCCTAAAACCGCATTACTCACTTCTGTCACCAAGCACCACAGTCATCAAGCACACATCCAACTATTCACACCTGTCCCTCATCATCTGATCAGCACCCCTATTTAAATTCCCGTTCCTCACTCCCTAGTTGCCAGTTCAAACTACGTTTCAAACGAGTTTACACCCACGTCACTGAGTTTTTGGCTCCTGCTGTGTTCGCAATTTTGTTTGGATTTTAAAGCCTTGGCTTTTTTCAACGCTCGTTTCATCCGAGCAACCTCCCCGGATTGTTATCTGAGCACTTACGCTTACTCCCTCTCCATTCAACATCGCTCAATCCCCTCAGAGCTTCATTCATTCTGCACTCCAACCTCCTCCCTCACGTCGCACATTTGGATCCCCTACCAACCCTCAGTTTCATCTAGATCCCCTACCATCCCTCCGTTTCATCCGGATCCCCTACCATCCCTCCGTTTCATCCGGATCCCCTACTATCCCTCTGTTTCATCCGGATCCCCTTACAAAATATTTGGAAATTGACTAAAGAATTTGGTCTCCATAATCCTTTATTTCACTGTTCATTTTACAAAACCGTATTTAATGAGAACTGTCTAATTTAAAATCAGAAAAAAATTGTTACCTAATACCTAATAATAATGGACATCCTAGACTCCAAAATAACAATAACGGCCCAGTCTTCTTGAAGACTGCTAAAGTTATTCATGTTATAGCTGACCCCAACTCAATACAGGGTAAAACCAAGGGATCAACTGGCCTCCTTTGCCACAATCATCTTTCAGTGTAAATTGTTAAATTAGCCTACAATTATCTGTTAATATTGAAGTAAATAATTGTACTTACCCTTTTACATAAGTGTATGAACATTTGTGAAATAATGTGCAACAAAAACATACAACTCATGCATACACCTGAAGCGCCATTACCATCTCACCAGACTGTTGATACCAAAGAAAACCTGTATGTTATCGAATACCTTTTCGGTGTCTCTCTGCAAGGTGTTGCAAGCTCTCCTGGTGGAAGTACTCATAACACGACGTTCCCAGTAGTTCCTGAGGCAGGTAGCCTAGAAAAATAGTGGCTCTGAAGGATAGAGACAGACAGGCATTTATTATCTCTAAAAAACCTAAGTTGAGATCTATCTGAAACCAGCTCTACATTTAATATAAATATCAAAATAGGGCAATAAATACCAAAAAGAACATCAATAAAATGATGCAGCATATTTCCTGTCATAGAAAGTAGTAATTTGTATGAGGTTATTGGTAAGCTTGCCCTCGTTATCATTCTATGCTCATCACTCCTTTTGTCCGAAAAAATATACTTACTAGCAGTTGTCTCACCTGGCTATTTCTTGGCTGAATGCACTAAATGTAAATCTGAATAAGAATGTCTGTAAAGTAGTGAAATGTACATGTATGGAAGGATGGTCAAACATTTAACCACTAAATGAACTCTGTTCTTGTTCTCTGAATTGGGATCAAATGCTCTCACAAAAGACAGAAAAGAAAAACTATGATACTCATAGACAGTAAGATTTATAGATTTAGCAATAAATTAAAAAAAAAAGGACTGACATGTGCAATCTACTCTCTTTTGTTCATCAGACAGAAAGATGTCGCCTGTGTCTAATATTAACACAGCCTGGGTCACAAGAAATTGAAAGGCCTCCTGTTTGGGAAGTGTAAGACTCAAATGGAGCTGCCTTTTTAACAATAAAAGCAAAAGCAAAAATAGATCCCAAGGCTTCTGTGCATTTTTAAAGGTATTGTATTATGGACATCAACACAGTCTATTCATTTGGAATGCATTCAGACCAGTCACCCCGTTACACTTACAGCCACTGTGGTATGGTTAGGGGATGCCATGGAAAACCCTATCCAAGAAGGCTGCCTGCCAGGCCTGCCATAAGCAACATCATTGCTTTTCTCTTTATTTGTTTCTTTCTTTCGCTGTTAATACAAGCACAGGTTGGGTTACCCAGAGTATAACTGTAATGTTAGCCAAAGCCAAGCTAGCAAGCTAGTTGAACTTACCGTAGCCTTGTCTAACATTACAGTGTGTATCAAAACAAACTAAACTCAGCTGAAAGGCAAAACTCTAAACAACACTTAGAGAACAATGAGCTACGACAGTGATCCGGAAGGTGACCGCCACTCGGTCCTGTCCATTACTGAGATCATTCGAAGGCTTTTCTGGATGTTTTTCAGTGATTCAACACACGGAGGTCATTGGGGAGACACGGCAGAGCGGGAGGGGTTTCTACTTTCACAGGGTGTGGCAAAACATGGAGGTTTGTAAGAAATGAACTCCAACTTGTTCGTCTTCCCTGTCAGGCGATGTTACTATGTTTTGCCAACCAACTGTCCCTTAGAGCTCCAAAAGGCCGGATCTCACTGTGGTTTTGGCCGGGGGAGGCGCTGCAACGAGGCCCCACGTTAAGTTGCCCACCTCTGGTGCACAGAGGTTTTTGTGACACAGTTGTTGTCATGACGAGGTCAGCTAGCTAGGCTTGTGCACAGAAACGTGTCGTTTTAATTAGTAGCGACACACTGATTTGCATGTGCAGGATGTCAAATCAAGAGAACTTGTTGTGGGGGGTTTTTTACAGAAAAGAAAGCAAAGTCAGTATGTAGCGATGACAGTTTCACCTACTTAAGACATTGTCCGAAATGAAGGTGTTACATTTCGATAAAAATTAAGGACAGTTAATTTCTTATCCCCCCAAACCCAGTCTGGAC